>JANHFM010004656.1:47263-58751 GCA_032468115.1 Grayia smithii | reverse complement strand
GCTGCTTTTACATTGTGTGTGAGTCAGTTGTGTTGTGTTGTGTTGTATGTGTGTAAAGTGTGAAAGTTGGTTTTTGAACTTTTTAGTAGGTCAAAAAAGGGCAAAGAAGTGACGTCAACTTGGTCACACCCACCCAGTCACCTGATCACCAAGCCATGCCCACCGGGTCACCTCACCACCAAGTCATGCCCACCAATTAAGCCACGCCCACAGATAGCGAAAATTTTTAGATTACACCCCTGGCTGTAGGGTCTCCTGCTTGAGCAAGGGATTGGACTAGAAGACCTCCAAGGTCCCTTCCAGCTCTATTCTGATTGATTGATTGATTGATTGATTGATTTTGATAGGTTAATAGACTAATTTGGCCTTTTTCTTATGATACATTTTCTTATGAGTACAAAAGAGATAAAGTGATTCAGAAGGAAAAAAGTGCCACAAAGTGGTGAATGCTGAAATTGATCTTCTTTGTGAGTGAGCCTAACCACAATATTTGTTCAAACTCAGTCAAGCAGTGGATTTTTTTAAAAAAAACAATCTCATTGGATAAATGCATAAGCTGTTGATACCATCAAGGTTTGGTTCCCCCACTATTAAAAACTTGTTTTGCTTTTAAATCGATTCCTCCCATCCCTTTTCTGTACACATTGGGGATACATCTGCATTTGAAAGAATGAGTGTAGCATTGTTACCTCTGTTGCATTCTCCTCTATTGGTATTGTTATTTCCCGTTATACACAGCACACATACTATTGAAACCCAGATATATTACCAGTAGTTAGATAGCAAAAAAAAACCCAGTATATTTGGCATCATCTATTTTCTTACCTAACAATGACAGCCATTATTTGAAATTGCCCAATTTAGATTTCATTTTTGAAATTATTGTCCATAGCTTGTGATATATCGCTCTTATCTGAGATAAATTTCTAATGGTAGCCAACTAACCTGATGTCTGGAAAGATAATTTTATGTTACAGCCTGAATATGTGCATGTGGAGGAGCTGGGGGCTTTTTGATTCCTGTGGTTCTCCTTCACAGCATGGTCTTCATGTAAAATCTAAGAGAGCAACAGAAGGTGGATGGACCTGGAGACACAGAGAGTGAATAGTGTGACAGCTATTCACTCCCCTCTAAACTCTTTCATGCGTTCAGTGAATATGTGAACAGAACTATAATGTGTTGACAATCCAGATTGTCAACAGGTATGTATGTCTAGTAATTATTTTTCAAGCTTATATATGTATATATGGGATGTACTTTGTTTAGCATGCAGAAATACTAAAAAAGAAAGGGAGAAAGAAGGGGTCCTCAATCATTATCATCTAATTTGTGCAGACTATAGAGCCTCTTCTTCCTCTCTTCCTGACTGATTTTTGATTCATGATGCACACACACACACACACAAGTCTCCCTGAAGTGAAGAGACCAAGTTCATCTTTATGGCTAAATAATAAAATGAAAATTAACCTTTGACTCCAACTGTGCTCCCTTAGGAACATGTTAAAATGTTAAAAATAAAGATTTCTCCAAGCATTAAATATTCAGTGTAGGAAGAAAAATGCTAAGAAGCAGAGAAAACCAACATCTGGTTCTAACACTATTTTTTTTAACATGTATACTTCTTTTTAGGGTTAACTACCTATTGCAAAATTCTCAATTACATATACATATGATGTCAACCAAACTATTTTGGCTGCCCTGTTCACTTATAAATCCATGTACATAATTCTGCAAAGCAGTGAGAACTTTGCAGTTTAATAACAGATCATCCTAAAAGAAAGGCATTATTGCAATCTTACAACATGCCAGTGCTTTTGAAGTCTAAATTATTTTGCTTCCTGGAACAGCTTTAATCCTTCCGCAGATATTCCAGCCCTGTATAAAATTCTCATTACCCCTCAAACTACCTGTGATCCTGTCTTCCTATAAAAAGGGTCAGATTAAACTGAACTGTAACTATGTCAAAATAATGCCACTAAGGCTGGCAAACCAGAAATAGAAACTAATTATATTGTTGAAGTTCAGACTTATTAACATATGCAGATTTTCACAAACCAAATCACACGGGTCAATGTACCGAATAAGATTGCATATATTTGTTGACAAATATAGCTGAAGATTTTGAAGGCAAAGAAGAAGCAGGAAATAGCACTGAGGCAAGGAACTTGAACAATATGTTTTTATTTACAATAAGTACTAAAAATACTTAAAAATGAAATGAACATTAAATGAGTATTTGGCAGAGCTCAAGTTTCTGAATAATTTTATACCTTTCAGGCAATTTCTTCCACAGGGATTATTACCGGGTAGTCACTACTCCAGAAACTGAGAATTTGATAGATTCAAAGTATTTGACTACTCACTCAGTATGCAGGTCATGCTCAGTCAAAAGTATGACTGATATAGCTGCCATTTTACTTGGGTGCCACCCTCTTTAATTATCAATCAGAATGTCTAGGTATGTACGATGCCTTGAGAATAGGTGAAGACAAAGTACTTAATCAGAGTCTTCCTGGGTGAGAAGGGTATACAGGTTGCTCATTAATAAGCTCAGTTATTCGTTCTCTTCACATTAGTAAAACTACATTACCGTGATTTAGATGAATTAACCATGATGTCAAAGAGACTGTGCCTTCCTCAGTTTTTGAGAGATCTTAAATTAGGATATATATAATGTTAGTAAGGCAGTTCTTGCCACTTAATTCATAAAAAAAGCAAAACAGTGCCAACTATATACATTAGATAAGAAACAAAACTGATTTTTTAAAAATAATATAAGCCCCAAAACAAGACAGTGAGATACAATGGAGTTCAGTCCTTGATTTGCTTACACTTAATGGACAGAATCTTGCTAAACTAACTTCTAATCTATTAGATACATCCTGAGAGATTCTAAGGAATGGCTACCCTGAATTTTCTCCTCCCATATCCATCTTGGGCAGGGATGGGTTCCACTTACCTTTACTAATGGTTCGCAACGGGAATGTATGCTTCTGTGCATGCGCAGAAGCTTCTGCACATATACAGATCGCCCATGATGATATCGGGGTGGATGGGTAGAGCCTCCCGCCAGTTTTACTACCAGCTCTATAAAACCAGACCAAACTGGGAGAAACCCACGACTGATCTTGGGTCTGTGTAGTCTCTTAATCTGTGTCTCTTTCTGGGAAAGCTCTGAGTTGGCAAAATACTCCCTCTCTGCTACTGCAGGTGCACATCCGTTATATATAGTCAATTTGGAGTTGCAGTTCACCTGTTCAATCTATTACAATCAGTTGAATCTGTCCAATCAATTAAATCAAAGCTAACATTTTATTAACAGCTGCCCCCTTGGTAGAAATATGTATTTTGTTTAGTATTTTTCATTTATTTTGCACAATTTACCGAAGGATTTAAAGTAGGGGTGTCAAACTCAAGGGCCAGGGCCTGGATCTGGCCCAAGGGGTACTTAGATCTGGCCTGTGGGGCACCCTGGAAACAGCAAATGACTGGCCCATGGTGCCTCTGTCAGTGAAAAAAAAGCTGATGAGGGCCACATGCGGCTGTACCAAGTTCCATTTACACTGGCAGAGGGTTGCAGGAAGCTATTGTAGCCAAAAACAAAGCTCAAGAGCCTGTATTTGCTGGTAGAGTGCTTGGGCTGCCACAGGCATCCCCAACACGAGTGACATTGAGTTGGCCATGCCCACTCCATCCCCATGAGGTCAAACACAACCCTGATGCGGCCTTCAATGAAATTGAGTTTGACACTCCTGATTTAAAGTGTTAAAACAAACAATAGTGAAATCAGCAATATAAATCATGAAGAATGAAAAATCAACCCAAACAGATCCTACCAGTTTTCGATCTACTACAGTGTTAGATTTAATAGATTTTTTGAATAGTAAAAATAGTAGCAAAAAAGGTTGTGTTGGTTTGGTTAAAATTATATTTGTGAAATACAGGACACAGGTTCTTATCTAAAATAATAAATATTATTAAACTATTTTTACTGGCTATGTTTTATGAAGTTAGCTTTTAGGACCTCTGAGTTGGTCTGATTAGTCCTTGTTCCAAGAAGCAACAAATGAGATCCTTCGGTTTTTTTTCCTTATTGTGATGTCATTCACAAACTCCTAAATCTCTCCACAATTTCTTATTAAATGCACCCAACTGTCGCCTCAGGTAGCATTTCCCTTTTTATATTGCTTCTTTTGCAATCATGTGACAATATTCAAACTATTAATTATTGAAATTGTCTTCCAACATATCTACTTTCAGTATTTTCTTAATATCAATTTCATCACTTATACAAAGCTAAACTGACATCTTACTATATTTGCATTTTTCTTTTTCTTTTATTCTTACTCACTGTCATCCTGGAAGGACAGAGATTATAGACACAGGCTCCAGTAACACTCTGGCAGTTTCCCTGGTTATCTCTGTATTTCTGTTTTCTGGATAGATTCGTTGTTATAAATATGCTAATCAGGTCAATCGATCCACCCCCCCTTGGCATGATCACCAAGGTTTCATCAAACCTTTATCATTTTGAGATAAAATGTACACTAAATGTCAGTTGAAAATTAGTCTATGTTATCATTTGATTGCCTTACTTATATTCTATATATCTTTCCCAGAATGCTGTTAGAGTTATTTCAGAAAGAGATGAGATTTCTAGAATGAAAATGAGTTGAGCCAATAAATAAATGCATAGCATCAAGCATTTGGGCTTCAGTCCAGCCTAGAATGAATGTAATTTTTATTTTGATTCATAATGAGTTAACCATTTGTCTCTTGATAATCTGAGACGTAGTTTCAAGAATGTGAGTGTATATCAGAGGTGGTATTCAGCAGGTTCTGACCAGTTCTGGAGAACCGGTAGCAGAAATTTTGAGTAGTTCGGAGAACTAATAAATATCACCTCTGACTGGCCCTGCCCCCATCTATTCTCTGCCTCCTGAGTCCCAGTTCATCAGGAATAAATGGGGATTTTGCAATAACCTTCCCCTGGAGTGGGGAGGGAATGGAGATTTTACAGTATCCTTTCTCTGCCGCGCCCACAGAACTGGTAGTAAATTTTTTTGAATCCCATCACTGGTGTATATGTTGAGAGTGCAAACCTTTGAATTAGTAACACTAATATGCACAAATTATAAATGCTCAGATATAAAGTATCTGCTATATACAGCCGATTGGATTATGCTCATTCAAAATTTTATGCTTCATTTCAAGTATGAATTTCCATTTCAAAGGTCCTTTTTCAATGTGGAGGTTTTTCTGGCTGAGGAAGGAAAAATAGAAAATTGCAGTAGGCATTACTATAAGATATTTGTCTTGAAGACTGAAGAATCAATAAATATAGTATGTAAACCAGGGGTGAAATCCAGTTGGTTCTGACAGGTTCTGGAGAACTGGTAGCGGAAATTTTGAGCAGTTCAGAGAACCAGCAAATACCACCTCTGTCTGGCCCCAGAGTGGGGTGGGAATGGACATTTTGCAATATCCATCCCCCAGGAGTGGGGTGGGAATGGACATTTTGCAGTATCCTTCCCCTGCCATGCCCACCAAGCTACGCCCACCAAGCCACACCACACCCACCAAGCCACACCCACAGAACCAGTAGTAAAAAGCCTGGAGTTCACCACTGATGTAAACATTAAACTAGATAAGATTATTCACTATAAATTTAAAAGCAGCTGAAGGATTATAATCAAGTCAGGTCTAAATGCTAAGGATAGTGATTTTGTCCAATGCCACAGTCTTTTTCTCCAATTTCATCTCCACACAAACACCTTGCTATTAACTATTCACTGGGGGGGGGGGGAGAGACAGAACTTACTCTAATAACTGTGCCATGTCTTCCTCTCCCCCCCACCCCAACAATGCAAGTGGTAGGAAGGAGGGATACTGATTTTGAAATTATTTCTTATCTCGCCCAGGACAGTCTGATTCTTCACATACATAAAATGTACCAGACCCCTTCATACATTTCAAAAGGAAGATAGATAGATAGATAGATAGATAGATAGATAGATAGATATAGACAGATAGACAGATAAATAAATAAATAATAAAATCATGCAGGATATGCTTTGGTGATTGATAGATTAACATTGTTATGGTGATTTGCAGCCAGGGAGAAGCTGCATTTATTCACACAACCCAAGGTCACACTTGTTTTCTGAAGGGAGAGAAATTTCCTTCGGAAAGATCCATCACTGGTATTAAAAGGAAGCCAGAAACCACTTCCCACATTCTTTATTAATCATTATGCCATTCCATGTCATTCAGTTATTTCTAGGTACAGCTGCCTTAATCAAGGATACAAAGACAGCCGTTTGGCATTTATACAAAAGATCTCTCTGAGTGATAGTGCTCATTTGTAATTAATTCCACGTATGAATTGCCGATAAATACTATTCATCTACTCTTACAGATGTAGTTTTAAATTATTATTTTCTAGGTTATCTTCATGAACAGGTGAAAACTAAAGAGGCATGTAATAAGAGATGCTTCCATTTCAAACATGAATAAGACTGCAATCCTATCCCTGATTAGTTAGAAATACATCCATGTGAACACAGGGATTTATATTGTGTAATCCTATATAACACTGGGGTGTTGCACTCTGAGTTTGCCCTGAGCAAATATCCAGAGCTTTTGTCTGGTAGAGGAGTCTTTCATGGCCTTTGAGCACTAGATTGTAGAGCAACAGTATGGTTTCTATTTCTAGAGAGCTTCCAAGCCATCTGCTACAGCTCGATCAGAAGAAATTGATGCCATAGGTACTTCAAGCTCATATGACAATGTTGCTGTAGAGACAGAGCATGTATATTGGAGTGTACTTATTCAGACACATGCAAAAGTCAGCTGATGGGATGCCTCAGATTATGCCCCTGTTGTATTCACATGAGGCAAAGTATCATTGATATGATTTTCTTTCATTCTTACATATGCCAACATTATTAACCACAAAGGAATGTATAGAATTTTAAGTCTCCACTTTGCTTGAAGTCTGATTCTGGAGCTACTGTTATACCCTCCTACTATCAGTGGTGGAAAGCTGCCGGTTTAACAACTGGTTCGGTGAGCGCACACACGTGTGCCTAAGGCGCTTGGATGCAGCGCTGAAAATGGAGCATTTGGAAGCTCAGCTGCTTACTTTCCAAGTCAGCAACAGTAAGTAGAATAGCAAAGAGGTGGGGGGGGAATCAGCTGTACCACATGATTGAGATGAGCTACAAAGCAGGAAATAAAGGACAGGAAATAAAGGACAGGAAATAAAGGACAGAGTGGGGGCAGGTGGGCAGGGCCAACTGATCGTCAGTGCTACTGGTTCTCCTGAACTGGTCCAAACCGGCTGAATTCCACCTCTGCCTACTATGAACACTTCTACAATTTTAGGCTTGTGGTTTACGATCACACACCACAATCCATCCACCACTCATTCAGTATCAATAATGTAATGTGTGAAGAGATTTTTTTTTATCATAACTGAGTTATCTGATTACCATTACCCAGTATCAAGACAAGGTAACTTCTGTTGTTTGTGCAGATCCATAGATTGTCTCCCAATCTCCTGTTTTCAGCACAATAACTTGTTTGTTTTCCAGTCAAAGGAAAGTCCTTTGCTAATCATCTGAAATGGAGCCATATTTCTCATGAAATTGTCCATCTCCCAACTTAAAGAAATGGTAGTAGCAGGAGGCATAAACTAGAGATGAGTGAAAATTTTGGGGAAAAAGAATTTGCCCCTAATCACACATTTCTTCGTGAACAGAAAGAGAGAAAAATATATAATTAAAATAATTAATAGAATAAAAGAAAAAAATAAAGGATTGATTCATCTGAATCTGTAATAATAACATTTTAAAAGTCGAGGCAAGGAAAGAGTCTCTAGTATGCTATATGAAATCAATTAATACATTGATTTCATTGTATTGCTTTAGGGTAAAAATCTTGAACTGGAAGCAGGTGGAGGCATTCAGTCAAGGACACAGGCCTCTAATAAGTAAGTTTATTGCAAAACTAATGATGCCATTACAAGAGAATGCGAGCTAACATATATGGCAGACTGGTAGCAGAATGATACAAATCTAACCCAAGACAGCAATTTTCTTGTGACATTTTCGCCTGCTGACACAGTGCAATAGGCTTGAGGCTTCTTCCTTTTGGATGCAGAAATAATTTCAAATTATCCTTTTTTTTTTTTTTTACAGAAATGCACGTCTTTGAGTCCTAACTACTTGATTCTGACTTTACCATAACAAGCACTCAGAGTTTCAGATAGAGCTCACCTATGTCATTTGCAACCGATGGAGAATCCTATTTTCCTCCTTATGGTGATGACCCATCATGTCAGTTTGTCTTTCCATCCTCTGAAATGTATGCATGGAGGAAGATTAAGGTGGCTGCAATCCTGGTTCACTGGGGAATAAGCTTAATTGAAAATTGTGACTAAAGCTGAGTGACATCAAAACCAATAGCTTTCTTTTAAAAAGTGAATTAGAATTGGGTGGCAATCTGTGGCCCTCTACAACCTGCCAAATTGTGTAGTTCAGTACAACCTAGATGTCCACAGGTTCCATCCAGGAACTGAAAAAATATATATTACATCTTTCTGGGTTTATATCTTCCACAAAGTGTTGCCACGAACCCCTGAAGAAAATATATATGCATGTTTGCTTGCACATGCATACACACACACACACACACACACACGCACACATTTGTATGTTTCTGTGAAAAGTCTAATTGTAACTAGCTTTTAATGAAGAGAAAAAATGTATTTGTGAACATTCTAGTAAGAAAAAGGCAATATAGTTATGACGTCTGTGTTATATTCTCAAGGCAAATGAAGAAACTGCAGGACAATGCAGACTGAATATGTGGGTCAAACTGCATATTTTAAAATAACATTTTACTGATTATTTTAAATAGTTTTACCTGAACAAGTGGAATGTTCTCTGAAACATAATGGGGACAGCCAAGAAAAAAACCCAGAAAGCTAGGATGGAAATACATCAATTCTGATTAAAATAATCTCATATGCCTTTCCTAATAATATAATAATCCCATCTCCTCCAAATTCATAATTGTAAGTTAAAGAAGTCAAATGCTGGCTTCTTTCTTGCTTCAAACTCAAAATACTCTCAGAATTAAAGATGTCCTAGAGATTAGTTTGTTACAAGTTGTGGTGACTACCTTGAGTTCCAACCTCTTTATTTAGGATAGTTTATTGTTTGGCTTTATACAATATTTCACCATCTGTCTCATTTTTTCATGTAAGAAATGTTAATCTTTCCTATGCCATCTTTCTTGCAAAATAAATGAATATTTATATTACTATAAAGATAGTTGAAGAAGAGTAACCAGAATTACTTAAGCATTTCTACATTCCTTTTCTCATTCTTTTGGATGGACCAAATATGAGAACTAGTGTTGCCTTATAAGTTAGGTATTTAATTGGGAGGATGGAATTCTGGGTTCAAGTCTACCTTCAGTCCTACTGGGTACTATACTTGCATTTTGGAAGCACTGAAATTCTTTCATGGTGAGAAGATCAACCAGTGACATCAGTTACCTGGCAGATATCCAGTTGTCCCCATTAAGTTGCCCACTGAAGTCATACAAATCTATTTACTTGCCCACTTTCAAACTGCGGGTTGGCAGGAGCTAGAATGAGTGATGGGAGCTCACCAGTGGTGGGTTTCAAAATTTTTTACTATCGTCTCTGTGGGTGTGGCTTGGTGGGTGTGCCAGAGGAAGGATACTGTAAAATCTCCATTCCCACCCCACTCCAGATGAAGGTTACTGCAAAATCCCCATTTCCTCTCGATCAGCTGGGACACAGGAAGAAGAGAATAGTTGGGGGTGGGGCGAGTTAGAGGTGGTATTTACGGTTCCCCGAACTACTCAAAATTTCTGCTACCAGTTCTCCAGAACTGGTCAGAACCTGCTGAAACCCACCTCTGGAGCTCACTCTGCCATATGGCAATAACTGCTTCTCAAATGCAAGCCTACTGATCATCAGCCCAGCATTCTAACCATGTGAGCCACTGCATTCCAGTATTACTGAGTGACTTTGGACCAGTTACTAAACTTTAGCCCAAACAATTTATAGGATTCTAAGGGTATAATTATAAGAGGTGGAATTTTGCCTATCATCTTCAGCTTCTAGAGACTGTCAATATAAAACTCAATTAATATATTTGTATGCTTGAACTCTGTACTTGGGGAAACCAGCAAATATATACTTTAGCTTATGAAAGCGAAGTGCAAGGAATAGCTACAATCCAAATTATTGAAATTAATTCTTATTATGTTGAGCCAAAAAGCATAAGCCTTTTCTAGCTCTAGTGAAGTACTGAACAGCAGATCTGTTGCTGGGACAACAGAGAAATAACTGTAAAATGTTGGAAAACTAAAATGAACTACTGGTAATTAGGCCGTGAAGAGAGCCATTTACCCTGGATTCCTATGTGGGTTTCAAGTATTGGTTGATTATTTTATTAAAAGAGGTCTTTGGTAAAGGGTTCATGGCCCATTTTATAATCTGTAATGCTGTTTTGACATGCCAGCCATTAAGAGCATATCAAGTGTTCATGTAATTAAGAGTTGTGCTGTGTCAGTTTAATTAACAGTGAAATCTTGCCACCATGTTAAGTGTTTAGGAAGTGGAGTTCTTAGAGAGTAAGACAGCTGTCAGATGCAAGAAAATTCATGTAATGTGCATTTCACTTCCTAATTGAGAAGAGACAGTGACCAAATCTGGTTTTGCATGGCTGAAGCTTTATCTTGGCAGCATGTGATTGTCTAGTGATGGCTCCTAGATTGCTAAGGGACTTTTGCTTATTTTCTTATGTTAAAAGCTGTCTAGCATGCAAACAGTATTGGTATTCCTTGCTAATTGCTCACAGTGGTGTTCTTTGGAAGCAGCTCCCAGAATTGTGCACATACAAATGTAAAAATTCCCAGTTTGAAGGTAATCACATTTGGAGCAACATGATTATTCCAGCAAATTAGGCCCTGCTCTAATTTGGGTCTTAGTTTATGTGATTTTTTTGTTTTGTTTTGTTTTTAATAACAGATTTTGAACATTTAAAAATGTATCCCATCTACGTGCCTATCAGTGGTGGGTTGCCCCCAGTTCGGTCCGGTTCGCAAGAGCCGGTAGCGGTGACGATGTGACATCACCAAACCGGTTCTCCTCAGCCAGGAACTGGGCGTACCCCCCCGCCTACCTTCTTCTTCTCCTTTATTTATGAGCAGTTTAGCCCAGCTGAAGCGGGCAATCCACTAAAAAGCACCCATCAGCTGGGCTAAACTGCTCTGCGCATGCTCAGAGTGCTTTTTTTGAGTTGTATGCCGGGAAAGTATCCAGTGCGTGTGTGGTGCCTGAACTGAGCACCAACTGAGCTGCCTCCTCCTCCTCCTGCCTACAGGTAAGTCGTGCTATCCCCCCCCAGCTTGCCCCACCCCACCATCCCCACCAGGCTCAAGACCT
>JANHFM010004656.1:4120-16515 GCA_032468115.1 Grayia smithii | reverse complement strand
TATTGTGAGCCGCCCTGAGTCCCTCGGGAGAAGGGCGGCATATAAATACAATAAATAATAATAATAATAATAATAATTAAGCAAACCCGCTGTCTGCAATGGGTGTCTTTTGCTGGAAACTAGAAGTAGATGCCAGTTTCCAGCAAAAAACTTCATAAATCATGGTCGCACGACTGCAGGATGCAACAAACAACCATAAATGTGGGCTGGATGCACAGCACCCAAAATGCAATCACATGGCCATATGTGTGTGCGTGTGTGTCCATGTCTATGTCCATCAGAACTTTGAATCCAATTTGCATAACTTGGGGGGGCACATTGTAACTTTGAATGGTTGCTAAGTGCCTGATTGTAAATCAAGGATTACCTGTACATAAATAATTATTAATTAACAAAGTATTTCATGGAATTACTAACCTGCTAAACAAAGTCCTTGAAGGAGGAAGAAGAGGAATGACGGTATTGCTTAAGCATTCACAGAGAGGACAAAGGAATTCACCATTTTCTACATCATAACTTGTATGCACTCGTAATCTTTGTTGTCGTCTTTGTTCTTTTGCTTGCACACCATCAAAATACCTTTAGAAAGCAACATAACAAGCATAATATTGTAATACTAGTTCTAAAGTAATTGTTGGATACTAGAATATTTCATTAGAATTAGAATATTATTTTTGGCCAAATGTGATTAGACCCACAAGGAATTTGTCTCCAGTGCAGAAGCTCTCAGTATATATGCAACACAAAAGAGTAATAAAAATAATAATAACGATACCAATAAGAGGAGGTAGTAGAGAAGATGAGAAGGATAATAATACTACTACAGCCATACCATATGGGTAAATATACTTAGACAAATGGTAGTATTATCGGAATTAGGTGTTCAGCAGAGTCATGGCATGAGGGAAAAAATTGTCCCTGTATCTAGTTGTTTTGGCATGCAATGTGGCATCCCAAGGGGAGGAGTTGAAACAGATTATGTCCAGGATGTGAGGGGTCTGTAGATATTTTCTCAGCTCTCCTTCTGACCCATGCAATATATATGCTGTCTTCATAAATACTGTCTGTCTTTCTGTCTGTCTGTCTGTCTATCAAATCACATTATTTTTTCATTTTTTAAAAGAAAAGGATAGTTAGTTAACTATTTTGTTCTCTGGTCATCACAAAAAGATAAACTTTCTGATGTCATCCTTCGCATATCATGTCATAACATCACCACCCATGATGATCACCCGTGTTCTAAGCAGCACTGGGACACCTAATCCTACCTCAAATTCAGCCCAGACTTGGACTATATCATGACCAGTTGAAAAATTTCTGCACTGAATAGTAGTTTATCTTATTTAAAACGTAAGTAAGAAAATAGCTGATTTATTGTAAAGAAAATTATTATTATATTTTCTTATCATTCTGAAGAATTTTTTGAACTTTCTTCTAATAAATTTCATTCAACATCTAAAGCATTTTTGTTGCTCCATGATTTGACAAAATGAGAATATCTACTTGAAAAGGGAGTATTAATTTTAAGAAACAAGCTGCAATTTTATTTTCCAGAAAATACATATGGAGTAGATATGACATTGTCCTCCTAAGCAGTAAGTCCTAAACAGAATAATACAGCAAATAAATTTTTAGATATTTGCTTTCTCAGTAGCATTCTTGTACCTCAAATGTGTAAAATATCAGTCAAATGTACTGTAAGAAGCCAAGAGAGCTAAGTTTCATCAAGCATGTAGTAGAAAGCCTGAGCAAGAATAAAACAACTTTCTTTGCAATAATACACCAAAATACGTTACATGTGTGGAGTTTCCGAGAGATGCCCTAATTAATTAATGAGCCTCGAGCCAAACTTCAAAAGGAAAACAGTCATTTATTAAGAGTACCATCTTGGCAAAGTTTCAGGTGTAGCCAGAACGTAGATTTACACTCCCCCATGACCCTGTCTCTCCCCTCCTCCCTGGCCATGTCATAAATCACATTCTCCAATTAACTACTTTGGCTGGCTGTGAAATCCAAAACTCTTCTACTGATTGCGGTTTATAGTAATCTGTGAAATGTGGTGTCTGTTATCCACCATCCCCCCTCCTTTTCATGGCAACTTGAAAGCTTTGCAAGTTGACAGAAACATTTTTTGTATTATAAAATGTTCTTATTGATTATGGGTTCTGTCTCAGAGTTTTACTGTTTCTACTAAACTTTGTTTTTTTCTAATATACAGAATTGTGATTATGTACTTATTTATTTGATAAAACAGACTATCCATTGCTTTCAAATGCTGTAACTGGAAAAATAAAAATTTGTTGTGGATCCACACTCTGGAACACCTGCTCAACTGCTCAAATTCTATCCCTAAACCTCCTTGGAGAATACACAACCAGGAAATTATTATTTTCTGCAAAACATTAATGCAATTACATATTTTCCTGGAATGATAGAAAGTAAATCTGCCATATTCTGCAGTGATTTGCAGATGTTTGGGTGTATGACTCTGAACCAGAAAGAATCCAATCTATTTCACAGCCAAATCCTTCAGCTAATTAGGAACCTGATAGTCACATATATGAAGAGAAAATGAAGAAACAAATAGTTGACAGCCAGTTTGGTTTAGCGGTTAAAGTACTAGGTTAGAAAGTGGGAGGCTGTGAATTCTAGTCCCACAGAAGCCAGCGGGGTGATTTTGGATGAGTCATTCTGTCTCAGCCCAATTCATTTCACAGTTTTGTGGGGGAAATAGGAGGAGAAGGTGTGTTGGATATGTTCACCACCTTGAATTTGTAAAAATAATAAGGTGGGATAGAAACAAACAAACAAACAAACAAACAAACAAAGGACTTTCCATTCTGAGCTCTCTTTCTCTCTCTCTTGTCCCCAAGATGCTTTGATTAGACAAAAAGAGCTTGAGAGAAACCTATCAATCATTCAGTCCAAGAATCCCCTTCTGTAAAAGGCATTTACAGTGCATCAAAAGTTTTTACTTTTGGGCTGAAAAACAATTCTCAAGCAATGCATCAGAGGCTGAACTTGTCAAAGAATTTGACAATTAAAACCCTTCATTCAGTTTCAGGTACTTTAAAATGATCCCAGATTGGCTCCATCAATGTTTCTGACTGTTATTCTTTCTTTTCTTCCAGATTTACTTTATCTGACTTCCATTCCTTCGTTATACTGTGTCCAGGCATTGGTTCTTTTTTATTCAAAGGCCAAACATGTGATCAAGTTTAACATACATAGACTTATCTATTCATTTATTAGATTTATATGATCACCCACCTTAAATCATGAGTCTGGCAGCTAAAGCTGTTAAAAAAAAATCCACATAAAATATTCATATAAAAATAAAACACACAACAGCTGGAATAAATGACAAAAGCATCTATCAGCAGAACCAGGAAATGGGCTCCATCACTGTTCCATTTTTTAATCAACCATGGCTAACCTAACCACGTGCTGTTGTTTTGAAAGAAATAACTCTATACTATTAATAAATACATAATATTAGGGTCCCCTTCTGTCCAAACAGACTCATGGTGCGTACTGGAAGAGCGAGAGTTACAGCATCCTTTTGGAATACACAATTAAGGATCATCTTCTTCCAATTGAAAGGGAAAAAAAGGAAAAGCAAGCTGCTGGAAATGAAAGTACACAATGTATTTTAGCTGGACATAGTGGTCCTTGTATGTAAACTAAAAATTATTGTGGAAGCGGTTTTTCAGAGCACATGGGAATGTGAGCTCAGCATCTCTTTAAAGTTAGTCTAATTAAAAGTGTTGCCTTGTTACTGATGCTGCCCTTTCTGAAGCACCTCTTCTGGATCGTATTTGAAGCACGAATAGTTCTCATCTTCCTCTCTGGCTGGTAATTAATATTTAATGTCCAATTATTTAAAGATTATTTGTGTTCATAATCTCTGCTCAAAGCATGAGAGTATCTACTTTAGATGTGATTCTACTAAAGGGTAGAAGACTCTCCTGTTTTGTGCTTAATTTTTTTTTCTTTTGCTTCCTCAGTTTTTTCCACATCATGAGGAGTTACTAAAGTTCTTCCCAGGGGAACTTCCTTCAATCATTCAACATACTTGTTTACAAAGAATAGAATTTACAATGCTTCAGATTATAATAACAATGTAAGAAGTGTGTAAGCTAGATAAAATCAAAAGAAAACAAAAAACGTGCAATCATAAAAAGGAAAATCACTGATTTCTATTTTTGTACACTTTCTGTTCCTATTTTGCTACACCTTCTGTAGGAAGAATTGGGACCAATTAGGCAAGCTAACAAGAACCCAAAAACTTAGAGAAACAACTTTTCCTAAAAAAAGAGATAGTTATAAACAGTGAGATGTGCAATTTCTAAATAAGATAAAGAAAAATAAAATAAAGAAAAACTAGGTCCATTGTATATAAGAACAAGGTTTATATTCTTTTATGGTTTCTCCTTTCTTTTCCTGGTAGTCTTTTGCATCTGTGTGCATTCCTTTCTAGGTTTTATAAATTATTATTATTATTATTATTATGTTGCAATGACCAGTTTTGCTATTACATTTTTTGCTTTGAATGTGTAAGAATTAACTTTCAGCTCCTCCATGTGACAATGCTGGGCCTGACAGACTGCTAAACAGAATTTTACCATTTACCATGTGATTTTAGAGTCTTTGGCTGTAAGCAAATATCTTACATAAGACCTTTACGAATTAAGAAGGCTAATTATGGTGTTAAAGATATCTTTAGAGAACAGGAAATGCTGAAAAAAAATGTGTGTCTGTCTTTCTATCACCCTTGTCTCCCATTTCAGTGATTCTTGGGTCTTTCAGTAAGAATTGCTTTAGTGAAAATGTGAAAACATGCAAGGAAGAACACTCTGCTGTGCAATTCTTTGACATATTGTACTGTCTGAGGATTATGTGACATATTGTGCTATTTGAGGATTATGTAATCTGGGTTTCTGCGCTCACAGAGCTTCAGTCTTCCAGAATATATTTATATATATATATATACATCAGCAAAGCTCTGTTTTGACATCTATTTTACAACCTATTCCCACCACAATCTGAGAAGAGAATTGCCCACCTGTTTCACTCAAAATGCAAGTGTGTGTAATTAACATGGAACTCATCAATCAATGCATATACCTGCTTACACCATGCTTGTCGTAATGTGCAGTGCTGGGAGGACTTTTGAAGTTAGGAAAGAAAACAATTAAAAGCCATTTTAGAAGCAGCGGATTGCAAGTCTGTTGAAATGTATTTCAGTAATTGAAGTAGTTAAGGCAGAAAAATTCTTACCTTCTTTTAATAGGCACCCAGCAGGACACGTGTGCTTATAAGCTGGTTATCTCCATTCGTTTTGAATTATAACTCTCCAAGCTATCATTCAACTCGTCACCAAGTACAACATCCAAAAGGATCCTGATTACACTGTGGCTCATTCTGTCAAGAGAGGTATGGCTGTTCCCACTGCCATCTTTTTTTAAAGCAACGACTGGGAAATATCCCTTTCTACTCAAGTGTTTCTCTGATCATTACTGTTCTGGAATCAGATTGCCTTTTATTGCTTTTTAAAACATATGAACTTGGTTTTCATTATTGTCTTTTAGGATTGGGGAATTTTTTAAATTTAATTGTTCTACTGGAGAAGTTTTATGTAATTGTTCCTTTGCACATTAATTTGTGCTTGTTTTGAAAGCAGATTAAAAAAAAGGAAAGAATGATAATAATAGCAGAATAAATATTCTGCTGTCAGATGTATACCATCTGACAGGATTCTTGAGAAGATAAAAATATTTCAAGCAGGTGAAATCCTGGAAGAAAAATGTGATATAAATATATGTTACATATCAAACAACTCTTCTTACTGGAAATTGGCTGTATCTCCATTTTGGTGGATATACTTAGTAGAAATGGAGAATCTGGTTTTGCGGTTGTATCATCTGCAAATTGATTTCTACTGATGTAAAATCATGAAAATATAATGTAGAATAGGCTCCCTCTGATGCACCATTTCATGATAGAACTTCTTGATTCTAAGTTGAGAAGCTTGATAGCAAACGTTTGATGAAGGGGTCCATGGTGCTCTCTGAGCTTGCTTGTTTTCTTGTAGACATTTCATTATCCAAACTAGGTAACACCATCAGTGCTAGTAAGGAGAGCAGTTTGCAGTCAGTTTATATGCTTGTGGCTTGCCTGTTAGTGTTGGTGGAGGTGATCTTAAAGATTCTTTGATTGGGTTGTTTGCTGTTGGATTTTTTTGCAGTTTCTTGATTGGGTATTGTTTACTTGATTGTTGGTCTAATGTCATCCTTGGTGTTAATCTATGCTGATGTGGTTGCTGATTGCTGGTGGAGAGATACTTAGGTCTTTTGGTTCCCTTTTGTCTGGTTGGTTGTCTCTTTCACATAGTCTATAGTTGTCATTAATGTCTATATGTCTATTGATGGCTGATTTTAGCAGAGTGTCAGGCTTCTAGAAATTCCCTGGCATTTTTGGACTTGGTTCACTTTAGGACAGTCACGTTTTCCAGCTGAAACTATGGATAAATCTGTCTATATGTAGTGAATTTTCATCATGTCTTCTGACTGTCAGTTGGTGTTTGTGGATGCATTCTGCCAGTCTTCTGCCTGTTTGTCCTACATAGTGGTTGTTGCAGTTCTTACATTGTATGTTGTAGGTGAAACTATTTTTTCTTCTGGGGTTGCTGGGTCTTTTGGTCTACTTAGAATGTTTTGAAGGGCTTTAGTTGGCTTGTGTGCCATGCTGATTCCATGTGGCTGTAGTAATCTGTTGGTGGTTTCCGAAATATTCTTGATGTATGGCAGTGCAATTATTTTTAGGATTTGTGTTGGTTGGATGAAAAGTTGATAGAACTGTTAATTTCAAATGGAATGAAAGGTTGTGGTTCGAATACAGGTAGTCCTCAACTTACAACAGTTCATTTAGTGACTGTTTGAAGTTACAACAGCTCTGAAAAAAGTTTTCACATTTAACGACCATTGCAGCATCCCCATAGTCATGGGATTAAAATTCGGCAGCTGACTCATATTTATGATGGTTGCAGTGTCCCAGGGTCATGCGATCCCCTTGTGTGACCTTCTGACAAGCAAAGTCAATGGGGAAGCAGATTCACTTAACAGCTGTGTTACTAACTTAACAACAGAGATTCACTTGCCAACTGTGGCAAGAAAGGTCGAAAAATGGGGCAAAATTCACTTCATAAATGTTTCACTTACAGTAATGTTGGGCTCAAATGTTGTGGTCATCAGCTGAGGGCTATCTGTAGTAGCCATTTTACCAGGGGTGGATTTTACTTACCTTTGCTACTGGTTCGCTCTCTTGCACGTGCACCACTTCTGCACATGCACAGATCATTTTTTATGACGTCCGGGTGGGTGGGCAGAGCCTCCCACCACTGCTGCTACTGGTTTGTCTGAACTGGGGGGAACCGGTAGCAACCCACCACTGCATTATACTATTGCTGCTCTGCTGCATCTCACTATTTTAACAGATTAATGTTCATCTACTTGTTTTCTGAAAATGCTGGTAAGCACATATAATTTCCTTTCCCCCATATTTATAGCTTAATGACACAATTTGATTGCAGCATAAAATGTTTCATTCACAGCTGAAGTTTATAGCAGCATCTTTTTTTATTTTCAGCTCACAAAGCCTCAGCCAAATCGTGTACCACCTTCTGGTTTCTTTTCTGGAGGAAAGCATGTAGAGTCGTCAAGCAAGCAATCAAGGGCTGTCTTTTAACAATTGTAGGGATTTATATATTTCCACTTGTTTCCAGCACAACTTGCAGTAAATGTGGTAGAACACTCTCAAATGTGTCCTTAATGCTTTGTTTTGTCAAAGAGGCAATCTAGCCTCCTAAGCAAATGGAGTCTTAACCATAAGCAACATTCCTGAATTGCAAAGATTGGGGAATCTTATCCTCAACTTAACAGTCCAATGAGAGACATGGGGATGGTGTGACATGGATAATTAGTTTTTCTGAGCTTGCCGCTTGAGCACTCATCAGTTAAAAGGGCAAAGAGATATTTTATGAAGAGGTAATCTGCTTTTTCCCCCTCCTTCAATCATGAATTTACTTACCAATCCATTTTTAAGGCCGATACTAAGAATATGAAAGGGACAAACAATAGGAATTACAACATGAAAAAAATAAAAACTAGGAAGGAAGCAATAAGAAATAATAAGGATGACAAACATTAAAGTATGAATGCCAGTTTGTGTGTATGTGAGAGAGATTTCACCTGCTCAGTAATAGGACTGCCTTTGAAACAGAAAATAAGTTAGCAAAGATAAGAAAATTACCCAACTGAAATATAATTAATAATGCATGGACATAAAGGAACAGAAAGAGAAGATTGGTTTAAGAAGCTTACAGCCACAAAAGCTAGCATTTCATTGAACTTCTTCAGAAAACACGGAGTGTATTAAAGTGATCCGCTTTGTAACTTGCTGCAAATTCTGCTCATTTTTCTGCTTATGAAGTTCCTTAAAGTTTGACTAATTTTGATACTCAAATATTTAGCATTTAAGATGCTTCAGCAGGTTTTTTTCCAGATGTTATTTAACATTGAAAAGAAGTTATTGAATGACATTATTCCTGGCCGTATTGGGATTGAATAAAAATCAGTTGCATACAGTTCTGTATTAATTGATCAGGTAAGAGCAGGAGCCTCTCTCTTCCAATACTATTGGAATACTATGGAAGCTGCTTGGGCAACCAGCTGACAAATTTAATAGTTTCCCATAAGATGGAAGCAATGAAATAACATATATTAATGTCTGGTGGGGATCAGTAGGCCTATTAAAAATAAAGTAATAATTTCCTGGTCAAATCAGGTATAAATTAAATAGATACTGAGAACATAGTAATAATTTTAGTTAAAAGTGTGTACATTAATATTTATTTTGTGTCTTTTTACAATTACGTATGGTATTATAATTTGACCATACCTCTGGATGAAGTGGACAGGATTGTGGGTAGGCTGGGTGCCTCCACGAGTTTGTTGGACCCCTGTCCCTCCTGGCTTGTTTCGGCAACCAGGGAGATGACTGGAGCCTGGATCCAGGCCATTGTCAATGCTTCATTGAGGGTGTAGTCTTCCCCGCCACCTTATTAATTGCTCGTTGTGAAGCTTGTGAGCCGCCCCAAGTCCTTTGGGAGAAGGGCGGCATATAAATCAAACAAATAAATAAATAAATAAATAAATAAATAAAATAAATACCTGGGAAGATACTCAAAAAGATAAATCAAAAAACAGATCTGTCAACATCTAGAAACAAATAGTTATAATTAAAAGCCAGCATGGCTTGTTAAAAGCAGGTCATGCTAAACCAATTGTCAGATCCGTGAATCTGCCATTTCTCAAGGGGGAAGAGGCATTTATTTTTGCATTTATACTTTATTGCTTTCTCCCCGATATATCCTGTATCCTGCAATCTATTGATTTATACCTTCTGGCCTGAGGTCTAAACAACCTGGCACTTTCACACGTGTTGGGGAATGTAAGGGGAGGGAGGGCCATGTGGATTGTTTCGCTTGCAAGCTGGCAGAAGATGACACTGAGAAAGTTCTTTTATCGCTTTCTCAGAGCGGCCAGTACAATAACATGTTCACACCTGCAGATTGGCTGAATCCAGATTGGACTGTTGGGAGGGGTTCCTAATTCCTTTTATTCTAACTGTATTGCCTGAGGGCCCTCAGAGCCTGCTTTCTTTTCACCCTGGTATCACCTCTATTTAATAAAAGGTCCCTTTTGAAATGCCAAATTTCAAGAGTCTTTACTTTCTTGAATAATGGGGAGAGACCAGGCCTTACACCAATCTTATTTCATATATATATATATATCTAAAAGTGAAAACCACTCACGCATTAATCACGAAATCTCCTGAACCGTAAAGCCTACAACTTGAAATTTGCTAAATATATTCCTCTTGGCTTCTAGGTGCTCACTTAGAAAGGATTTTTCGAAATGACCATCAGAGCATTATTATTTCCTATATTACTATAGCTCTGATGCTAATTAGTTAGACATTCAATTCCCCCTCCCAACTTGAAAATAACTCTGGAGAGAATGGGATAGTATAGGACAGGCAAGCTTCAAGGAGAGAAGGGGCAAGCCTCAAGGAGAGAAGGGGCAAGCCTCAAGGAGAGAAGGGGATAGGAAAGGAGACGTTTTTGTTGGGCAAGGCTGAGGGACAGAAGGGGATAGGAAAGGATCTATGGGGTCAGCCTGAGGGAGAGAAGAGGGTAGGATAAGAGAGGCTTCTGTGGAGCCAGCCTGAGGGAGATGAGAGGCTTTTGTGGGGCCAGTCTGAGGGAGAGAAGGGGAAAGGAGAGGATCTATGGGGCCACCCTGAGGAAGAGAAGGAGAGAGGAGAGGACAGGAGAGGCTTTTGTGAGGCCTGTCTGAGGAACAGGAGAAGATCTATGGGAGAAGCCTGACAGAGAGAAGGGATAGAGAGGAGAGGCTAGCCCGCGGGAGAAAAGGGGAGAGGTTTATCATAACTACTCATTAATTTTCAAACTCTAAGTGTCGATTTATCAAGCCTGATGATTACATAGTTTCGTAGCAGAGTACGGGTATTCAGCTAGTCCTTTGATAGTTACTAAATGAGTAGACCAGTGAAATGCTGTGGACATAGTATAGTTAGACTTCAGCAAGGCATTTGATAAAGTAGACCACAACCTACTTCTTGGTAAGCTAGAAAAATGTGGGATAGACAACATCATCACCAGATGGATTTGTAACTGGCTGACAAACCGTACTCAACGAGTTGTCCTTAATGGTATTACATCTACATGGAGGGAAGTAAGTAGTTGGGTTCCACAAGGTTTGGTCTTAGGCCCAGTACTCTTCAATATCTTCATAAATGACTTAGATGAGGGAATAGAAGGGGAATTCATCTAATTTGCAGATGATACTAAGCTGGAAGAAATAGCCAACAGAAGACAAGCTCAGTATCTAAAAACATCTTGACAGACTTGAACAATAGGCCCTATCCAACAAAATTAAATGTAATGTGCAAAAAAGCAAGATTTTACACTTAGGCAGGAAAAACCAAAGGTACAAGTACAGATTAGGTGAAACCCTGCTCAAAAACAGTAACTGTGAAAGGGACCATGGAGTCCTAATGGACGATGAGCCAGCAATATGTGGCAGCAGTCAAAAAAGCTAATACAATCTTTGGTTGTATAAACAGAGGCAGAGAATCAAAATCATGTGAAATATTAGTACCACTTTATAAATACTTGGTAAAGCTACACCTGGAATCTAGTTTTGGTCATCACATTACAAAAAAGATGTTGAGATTTTGGAAAAAGTACAAAGAAGAGCAACAAAGGTGGTTGATTTGCGCATGCGCAAGATGGCGCTGGTCCGCTGAGCTCCGATCTTGACTGGGGGGCGTTTTTTCGGCTTATGGGGCTCAGAGGGCTGCTTTTCTATTCAGCAGCCCCTGCCCCGGCTTGGAAATTTACGGAGAGTCGACAGAGCGGGTTTTCGCCGCTCTGGAGGTTTCTCCGCTTACGGAGGGAGCGTCGGAGTTCTGTGCTGTATGGAGAGCGGCGGCAGCCGAATTTCCGGTTGACAGCTGCGTCCTGGGCGGCCTCGGCAAGATGAGGACAGCGACGGCTTGCCATGGGCCCTTTGGGGACCCGGACCACCCCCTGATGCTGCTGGTGGCCCAGGGGGTGGGGGGGGGACCCGGGGGGGCCCATCGGTTTGGACGGCGTCGGCGTCATCGGCGGTGGCTGGAACGGAGGCAGCTGGAGCCAGGACTGAGTCGGTGGCGGCAACCGCGGTATGCCTATCTCCTATAGGCATCTTATCTGGCATGCAGGCTGGTGAGATCTAGCCTCCCTGGGTCGCAGAGGCATATGCAGACCACTTATGGGGAGTGGGCTTTTTCCATCTAGCCCCCCCATTGAGACCTAGTGGTTCATTCGTGGGGAGTGGGCTTTTGGTTTAACCCCCCCCCACTGAGACTTGGGGCTTTATTTTCCAACGAGCCCCCCTCCATAGAGACCCAGAGGCCTCCCAAATTTATTGGGAGGCTTATGCCTATTTACCATCATTTCATTTATCTCCATCTCCGGAACCATCTTTTACCGTGATTGCCCGGTTTTCACCCCTCCTTTACCATCTTTACCATCTTTCGAGCCGGCGGGAGAATTCGGCAGTGTTCGCTGTGGGGGTTGAGGAAGCTGGTCCATGACTGCTGCTACAACCACTCGAGGTGATTGCCTTACCTTTACCACCATTCTGGATGCCACTGTGAGAGGGCGGCGTGGGAATCTCCCTGAACTGGTTCACGTAGCAGCGAAAGGTCTTCTTCCATCTTGTGAGAGAAGTGTGGACTCCAACTCTCCTTGACTGAACTTTGCACTT
>JANHFM010004655.1:50629-63619 GCA_032468115.1 Grayia smithii | reverse complement strand
CTCTGTGTGTGTGTGTGTGTGTGTGTGTGCGCGCGCGCGTGCGTGTGTGTGTGTGTCTGTGTGTGTGTGTGTGTGTGTGTGTGAGGAGGGAGAGGAATCCACTTCAGAACAAAAGCCCCCTCCCAAAGATGCAACCATGACAACTCAGTTGTTAATGCCTGCACTCCAGCCATTTTGTAGCTGCTCAGCAAATCTCTCTTGGGTTCTCCCAGAGAAAGAAGGGGCTGGGTTGAAATACACATTAATATGTAGCAAATTAATATGTTTCCACAGACCTCTTCCCCTATCCCACCTCCCCAAAATAGCAAAACTGGAAAAGTGAAAGATCACCCTAAAGTTATAAACTGAGTTTGAATGATATTCTAAGCGACCGCTTTCTTTAGTGAGAGGTATTGGATGAACCGCAAAGGGCTGGGTTCGCATAAAATTCTAAACTATGAATTATGCTTTTTGAACGACTCACACACGGGTCACCACTTCTTTACCCTCCTACCATCGGAAAGGAGATATAGAAGCATAGCCAGCCGCACAAACAGGCTGAAGAACAGGTTTTATCCATGGGCTGTCAGACTCCTGAATGCGAAATAACACCATAACTACGTAGTACGATGGACTTGCAGGGCTGGTGCAACGTGTAACATGTTCACAGTGGTGCAATAGGACTGGGTGTTTTGCTAATATGACGCATTGGGTTAGGGATTTTCTGTCTTCACTGTGAGTTGTATTGTGTTGGGGGGAGGGTGCACTGAGGGAGCTCTACCAATCTCATTGTACATATGTGACAAGAAAGGTTATTATTATTATAATGGGTAGGTTCCTACAGAATGGCCAAAATCAAACTGTGCTGTCCTTTTGTGTGAAACAGGCCACATGATGACTGTCTAAAGTGTTAATTGGGTCCTTCCTCCTACAGTTATGCACAAGCCCAGTCTAATGTGTTTCAAAAGTTTGAAGAATGTTGGCTATAAACTTAGACTAGTGATTCAGGCCTGTTTATCTCCATCTCACCTCCTGCTCACTTTACTTATACTTTACTGGGGCACGAAGATTCTGTAAATTTCCTCTCCCTTTTGTGACATTGTTTTCATTTCGTCATGAAAGAAACACTCAACTTATCCTTTGTTGGAGTGGAATTGCAGTCATATTCAGATTCAGCCCACTGATAGCCACCAGCTTGGCAAAATCTGCTAAACTTTGTTACCCATTACTGTGAAGGGAAGTCAGAGGAGTGGGGTTAGAGGCAAGACAGACATCAGCAACTGAACAATAAATCACTCTTTCCTGACTAGAAGGCAATGTGAATAGCAATAGCAATTGCACTTAGACTTATATACCACTTTACAGTGCTTTACAGCCCTCTCCAGGGGTGGGTTCTACCCACCTTCGCTACCGGTTCTCTTCGTGCACGCGTGTAAACTGCGCTACCGCGCATGCGCAGAAAATTTCTTTTTAGAAAAATCGCCAAAAAAGCGCTCTGCGCATGCGCAGAGAGCTAATTTCGATGATTTTTGAAAAAAAAGGTGAGTTGGGGCGTGTGGGTGGGCCCGGGTCCGGGACGCTGCAAACCGGTTCGGTGACGTCACAGCGTCACCGCTACCTATTCACGCGAACCGTACCGAACCGGGGGCAACCCACCACTGGTATAAATGCTGTAATAAAAATAAACCAATGAAGTGTTTATTTCTATGTATTTAAAATCACTGAAAACAAATGTGTTCCATAGAACCTTTTAAAGCTGCATTGGTTGCCTCTAGATTTCTGGGCTCAGCTGAGAATGTTTAAAGATCTAATGCTGCATCACCCAGTCACCCCAGAAGTTCCCATCTTGTCAGTACAGAATTTGCCTAGCTACTCCATTCATCTGAATAGGACATCCTAGGAATCTCCCATCCTTACAGTGCAGCTGTGATATAGACAAGATACTACTTTCTCGGTAGTAACCTTCTGTATAATTCTTGGGGGTATATAGAGCCTCAACTCCCAACTCTTCTTGAATCTAGGAAACAAGTGAAAAATGCCTCATTTCATTATGCCTTTAGTCCAAGATTATAAAGGGTGCCATGAAGAGAGATAATTGCATTTTGTTTACTTGGCATGTAGAAGGTAAGAAGTAACAGTAAGAACAACTGTGATTGTGGAGCTGATTTCCACAAGAGGGTAAAAGACTACAGCTGTAAGGGATGATATTTTTATGAATGAGGAGACATTTGTTTGGCCCATAACTTAACCAATACTTCTAATATGAAGAAAAAACATCTTTAAATTTTGCAATCCTATCTTGGAGTTACAATTGTGGTAAATTATAGTTAAAATTACATATAGTTTTAAAAATTAAACACTCCTGTAAACAAGCACTGCCATCAACTTGTAAAATTCATCTGTTTTCAGTGTTTGCAGCATCTTAATTGTTTGTTTGTTCATTTGTATTAGCTTTGTCTTTACAACCATCCACAGATTCTTGTCAGTTAGCAATAACTATGTAGCAATCATAAAATCAGAATAAAAATACAACGAAGCAGCCACAATGTCAATCAAAAGAAACATAAAATAGATCAAAATTAAGCAACAATAATAAGCCAATAGTATCATTTCACCGTCATTAAGATGAATGAAAAGAATTTGAAAACTTACAGAAACTTAGAGTTCATAAGGAAAATAATTCTCAGCAAAAAAAAAAATTGTAGCATTGCTGGCCCCACTGAGCAGCAGCACCTCACTTTAGCAAAGTGGGGAGTCATACGTGGTTTCCCCCACCATGAGCAAATCAGATAGCTGATATTTAACTGTAAGTTGGTCTTGTAAATTATTTTTTGCTAAAGTATAAAAGAATGTATAGATCAAAATCAGCACCAAGAACTGATAGTCAATCAATGACAAATTTATTTATTTAATTTATTTATTTAATTTAATTTTTATGCCACCCAACTCCCGAAGGACTCCGGACAGCTCACAACAAAAGCATCACAACAAAAAATAACATCAAGACCTTATAATTTTTAAAAAAAAACAGGTTAAAACAATAGCCCATAAAAACATTCACATCCCGTCTGGGGCCGCTAAATCACAATAGTCAGTGTAACATGTTTTGTTGGTTATGCTGCTATATTCTAAACCAGTTTTCACTTGCTTTCTCACAATGTGCCCCAAAGGGCACACCTGGTTCAGATATTTCATTCCAGCTTTCAAATATTTTGCTGCAAGTATGCTGCTTTTTCTGGTATTGATCTTTCTTCCTTGCCTTTCTTCCTTTCAAGATTGCATCAACCCTCCCACCATTACTATTCACCATGAAACCAATGAAAGCAGCAGACACCTATGCACAGAGCTATCACTTGCCATCTGTCTGTTTACAGCAATTCTCCCAAGCTTTTCCAATGAAAACTCCTTATGGGAATTTGCTCATTATCCAGCAGGTGTTAAAGGAAAAGAAATCAACTGAATCCAAACCAGCTGCCCAAACACTTATTAATAGTTTTTGTATGAATACATCAAGTTGGTTTGCATGGAACTGAATACGTATTGCTGGACTCTTAAGAAGTTGGTTGTTGGGGTGATGAAAGGGTAAAACTAAGTTGAAACACATTTCCTTCTTAACTGGTCAATAATAGTCATCATCACGATCTTACCTTAGTCTGAATATAAACAGGTGTGTGTTATTTTTGTAAGGAAAATACTCTGGCCTGAAGCTGTCTGTTAACCAAATAACTTCAGACACAATAAAATCCAGGCTGTGCAACATTTGCTAACTAAATCAGGATGACGGAGGGGAAAATAAGAAAATGCATTAAAAGAAATGAGCCACTCTTTGTTGGTAAATAGCCATTGTGAGTTGTGCGTCAGATGCTGACTCCATTCATGAAGTGGGCAAAGGGGACAACAAACATCACATGTATCATAACAGCATCACACAAATAATGTAACTAATATAATTACATTTTAGCATCAAAATGTGTGTGATGTCATTGTGGCTTTCACTGGACACCTATATGGATTGAATGGTTTTATATGCCCTGTTCTCCCTAGGTGCATTCTCATAGGGTTTTTTAAAGCAATCTCTCCATTATATGCATATGTATTTTGCTTTTTGACAGTACCTCTTATTCTGATTACTTCCATAATGTTCCCAAGCATGGCTATTACAGTCTCAAACATTTTGATTGTCTAACCTTGGGAAGGAACTGATATAGTAATACAGCTGAGAACTGTATCTAGGCTCAGGAGGATAATAGGTAATAATTTGCTATAATGGTGGTGAATGGCCATAAGCTTATAATTACATTCCCTATGTCTGAATTGCTAAGGGTCAAAGCTAGTTATTTTTATGAAACCTGTAAGTAGGGAAAACCCCTTGAAATTGAGTGTCTCTGGAATAACAGCAAAGTTTTCTTATCTTGATGGATTTAAAACAAATGACTTCAGAAATGGGTAATTGTTTCACTTCCAATTTGCCATTTAATCAGCTGTATTGTCCATTGGGTTGATCCCTATTTCACCTCAAGTATAGATTCACTGGGTAAACAAATGATTCTAGAATGCACTGACTACATTATTTACCTAAATGGAGAATTAATATTTGATAATATGTCACAAGCAGGAAATTAATAATGCCGTAATCTTATAAGATTGAGAATTAAAGTTCTTCCTATGCAGGCAAAATGTAGCTTCATAGTGTAACCTCACACATGCTGGGCAATCATTGGAATGGCATGCATTTAATCTTACAGACAGTGATAAGATCATCAAGATTCACGTAAGGGACCATTTCAGTTTTTTAGAATCCCTGCTTTATGAGTCCCTTGGAGGTAATCATGTTGAGGGCAATGAAGGATTAAAACTATGTGATTCATTAGTCAGCTGCACTAGGGTATAATTATATTAGTCAAATTTAAAGCAGGTAGTGATGGAGGAAGGGGAAAAATAGCTACCTATTTTTCAGCTATCTAAAATAGAGGTCCCTGGGTGCTTACAGACCAATAAGAAAAATAGGTGGTAGAAGCATGTGTGTGTGTGGAATGATGTATTTTGTTTGGATTTTGCTTAGCATGATTTGTAAACTCAATTGCTGCAGTTTGTAATCTATAATATAAATATATAAGCTTGTTGTTTTACCCTTCAAATTATGATAAACCATGGTGGTGAGCAATGTCTTACTGTTTGTTTGTTTTTTAAATATCTTTATTACAAATTTTCCATTAAAAACAACACAAATTATTATTTAAGAAACACAGACAAAAGACATAAACATAAGTAAACAGACATCCAACAAAGACTGAGGAGTATAATACCTCTCCATAAATTTAATGTTATTCATCCCAAGCTAAGAAACCTTATATATGCTATACAGTCATCCTGTACTCCTAAAGTTCTCATAATTTCTCTCCATATATAAAAAATTAAGTATCTGTATTCAAGTATAACAGAAATATATATATATAGAAAAAAAGAGAAAAAAGACAGTCATAGGTATAGATAAAGCCATTAGCCAATCACCGATGATTACCCCCGTTAGAATTTGATGTTCTATTTCCCAATCATAAATACCAGGACTCCCAACCTTTATTGAAGAGTGATTCACTTTTCCCCTTAAGAAGATGTGTCATCCTGTCTGATTCTGCACATCGTAATATCTTATCTAACACCTGTTGATCCATTGGAATTTCCTTCGTTTTCCAGTGTTGCACATATGTCATGCGTGCCGCTGTCGTAATGTGAACTAGTAAATACCAGGCGTTTTTAGGTACTTCTCCTGGTTTTATCCCCAAAAGGAATGTAGCTGGGTCCAACTGAAAGTCGAATCCAGTAATTTCTAATAGCCAATTTTTAATATTAATCCAATAATGTTTAACTTTTGGGCAAGTCCACCACTGGTGGAAGAAGGTGTCCCTGGCAGAGTTGCATTTCCAGCATTTGTCCGATGTAATGTGAAACATTTTAGAGATCCTCACTGGAGCTAAGTACCATCTATACAACATTTTATATGTATTTCCCTTAAATGCCATTGCTAATGTTAATTTAGTATTTTTAATCCAAATTTGTTCCCATTCCTCTAGTTCTATAGTGCGGCCAATATTTCTCCCCCAGGCAATCATAGTATCTTTTGCTGGCTCCCCTCCCATCCTATGGAACTAAAAAAGATTATAGACCTTAGATATAAATTTAGCATCACCTCCCCAAATAATCTTATCTAACTCATGTGGGAGTATGTCAATTCCAAATTCCTGTATATCCTTGTTAAACCTTGAACTCATTTGTGAATACAGCCACCAGTCCAGTTCAATTCCACTGGTATGTAACTCCTCCCTAGATTTAAGATTTCCCCTTGCATCTACATTTGATTTCTTAAAAGGTTCAAACAATTGACATTTCTGTAGTGTAAGTAAATAGAGTCCTGCTTCATACCTTTATTAGGAAGGGGGAAAATAGAAATAAGATTTTCTTTTGAGAATCATGCAATGCATTTATTTTTAAAGCGCTGTATGAGCTAAACTATTTTATATTTAAATCACTGTAAGCAAAGTAATTAATCTTGTACAGTTGGATAGGATGCTTAGTTGTATTCATTGTATTGAACTGCAGTGTGTGTGTGTGTATGTGTGTGTGTACAGTATGCAAACCAGTGCTGGGTTGCTCCCGGTTCGGTCCGGTTTGCGCAAATAGGTAGCGGTAACACTGACGTCACCGAACCGGTTCTACGTGTCCCAGCCCCGGCCCCCCCTGCGCACCTGTACTTACCGGTCCCTGCACAGAGTGTGCTTGCACGCATGCGCAGGAAGCTTTTTTTGAGTTTTTTTCGTCAAAAAAAGCTTCTGCGCATGCGCGGGAGCGCCTGTTCAGCACGCACATGCGCCGGACATGTGCTCCGCGTGCTCCGACCACGCACGAAGCGTGTGCGCCTTTAGAACTGGTAGTAAAGGTAAGTAGAACCCACCCCTAATATAAACATATACTCTTACATAGCCTTACCCTTCCCAGAAATGTGTATGCCATCTCACACCTAACAACAGAGAATACTGTACCTGTAATGCTCACGGTTGAAGTATAAAGTTCTTGGTGTTCTCTTAGTTGAGCAGTTTGCTTGCAGACGTTTCATGATCCAGCTAAATTATTACTAGGTATTTCACCAGCCAATGAAACATCAGTAAGCAAACTACCCAGCACAGATAGCAGCAAGAACTCCATAAATGAAATAAAAAAAATTAATAATGGCAAAGATGACATAGTCTGGACAGGAGCAAACAGAAAAAAAGATAAGACACCCCCAGTTTAAAAGACATCACTCCCAAAGCCTGGGAGAAAAGCCAGGACATCCAGCTCTTTTGAAACACGGATAGGCTGGAAGCCATTTTGATCTTGGGAAGAATCTCTTTCCTCATTTTCAGCTGTTCATCAGAATAGCTATTGTGACTGCAGTGCATAGATGTATGCAGATGCACCTACTATTTAAGTCACGACACGGGTCCAGAGGTACAGTATTTCATGAGAAGAGTATTCCACTCTTCTACTCACAACAGAATCCCTTATGCCACCAAACTTGAAATTCTGGGCTTGGACAATCTGGAACTGCGCTGCCTGTGGTTCAATCTAAACATAGTACACAAAATTATCTGCTACGTCTTACCTGTCAATGACTTCTTCAGCTTCAACCACAATAATACACGGGAAAACAATCGATACAAACTCAAGGTAAACCGCTCCAAATTTGATTGCAGAAAATACAACTTCAGCAACAGAGTGGTCAACACCTGGAATGCTCTACCCAACTCCATTGTTACAGCCTCAAATCCTCACAGCTTCAACCTCAAACTGTCTACCGTGGCCCTCAACCCATTCCTAAGAGGTCCATAAAGAGGGCGTGCATAAGCGCACCAGCGTGCCTACCGTCCCTGTCCTACTGTCCCTATTTATCTTACTTCCTTTGTTTATGTTTATGTTTATACCTATACCTGCTATCTTGTACATGTTTGACAAATAAAATAAATAAATATTTTTTCCCTTCAGGTCCAAATCACTACCCCAACTTTCATCTTCCACTCTTGCATATGTCTGTTTCTGATGCTAATAAGGATAAAACATTATGTAGACATTCATCTCTCTCTCTCTCTCTCTCTCTCTCTCTCTCTCTGTCTCTCTCTCTCTGTCTCTCTCTCTCTCTCTCTCTCTCTCTCTCTCTCTCTCTCTGAATTAACATCCTTTTCAATCAGTTTAGAATGCCATCTGCGTACAATCATCTCAATCTTTTAACACTGGGTATTTTATTCCTCTCTAATTCTGCTTAGGATCCACTTTAGCAATACTTTCTGCCTTAGATTAATTACCCTGATCTAATTCATTTAGTAAAGGAGAGCTGTGGTACGTGGGTTGCCCACTGATGTATTGTGTTAAATGACGCCCATCTGTCATTCCAGCATATCAGCATGAATTCTGTGTCATCCACTTCATTGGCTCTGCCGAGATGTGAAGTACAGCTACAATGTTTACTACTGTTGTTAATTTAATATCTACACCTTTAATAACCTGACTGCTGTCATTTGCTGAACAATGATACATGATGGCCAGTGAAGAGCCAGGGAGAAGACATTAACTAGACAGTTTATGAGACCGGTTGTAGTTAATTAGCACACGTCTGGGCAAATTTACCACTGGAGGTCTTTCAGTGCATTCTCTTGTGGAAATGACTTCCTGAAAAGCTTCTCCCCCACACCTATTTTTTAGCTTTATTGCTCACCATCTACATTTGTAAAGCCATTCCTCCTAACAAGAGAAATGCTCTTTCTCATGTCATATGTATCACTGGTAATATATAGCCAATTCCTCTATTCTTCATTAGATACTGGAGTTCAGTAAAAAGAAGAAAAAAAAAACCCTCTTCCAGGTATTCCATTCTTATCTTATTGGAGGTTGCCACTATGGAACATTAGCATCAAAGGTTATTTTCATTTTTTATTTATCATGTATTTCTAAGGCTTATATGCTGCCTCAATTAAACACTCTCAAGGTTTATAATCTTTTAATTCAGCAAGTCATCTGAATCAACATTATGATAATGTACTGCCATAATGGTCTGGTAACTCTCACAACAACAGTAGTTCCTTCCATTTCTTGGGGAAAACATTGTAATACAGTGCATCTCACTATTTGGTCTCCAAAGTTTCCTCATCCCCAAATCTTTGAAATAAATAAATAAATAGGAACATTTAAAAAATCTTGCTTCTGAGAGTAGCTTGCACAAAACAGGATATACATTTTTAAAAGAGCTTTGGGAAAACCTGCACCAAAAATGTTTGCATTATTTACACAGGGATATTTTAAAATGGATACAAATAAAAATAGAAAATGCGTGTAAAAGTTGTAGAAATTACAAATATGAACAGTTATAAAACTATTATATATATATATATATATATATATATATGAAAAATTCTGCCTTAACATGGACAATAAAGCAAAGAAAACATCTGCTGATTTTCATGTTTTGTGTCACTTAGAAGCAAAAAAAGTACATGTATTATTCAAATGCAAAAGGCAGATTCAAGCAGAACATAATTAATTTACCCCAAATGTTTTCTAAACAGATTCTATTTGGGAAACGTTGAGCCTATTGGGCTTCTAATGAGAAAAATCCCATAAGCTTGAAACCTCCAGCAAAAAAAAAAGTGTTTCTATCGCATCCTTCAAAAAATAACTTTTCCACCAAGACTTCCAAAGCTGATGGCAGAGAGGGGAGAATATTTTTAAAACAAAATGCCTATTTAATCAATATACATTTTAAAATCACATAAACATTTTTAAACAGTTATTAACATTTCTATAAGTTGAATTAGAAAAAAAAATGACTGACAATCCTGAGACCCGAAATGGATTAAGCTGTACATTAATCGCTATTAAGGATATAAATCCTGAAATGTGGCATCATAGGCAACAGGATGTCAGAAACCTGGAAGTAATAAAGCAGAATGGCCAGCAGGAACAGTGGTAAAAACGATTGGCACAGAGAAGCAGCATGTTTGTGCCATATCGAACACAAATTCAAAGGGTACAAGTAGTCCTCAACTTATAACAATTAATTTAGTGACTGTTCAAAGTTACAATGGCACCAAAAAAAGTGACTTATGATAATTTTTCACACTTATGACCATTGCAGCATCCCCATGGTCACGTGATTTACACTTAGATGCTTGTCAATTGATTCATATTTATGATGGTTGCAATGTCCCAGAGTCATGTGATCATCTTTTGCAAACTTCTGACAAGCAAAGTCAATGGGAAAGCCAGATTCATTAACAACCCATGTTGCTAATTTAACATCTGCAGTGATTCACTTAACAAATGTGGCAAGAAAAGTCATATAATGGGGCAAAATTCACTTAACAAATTTTTCACTTAGCAACATAAATTCTGGGCTCAGTTGTGATTGTAAGTTGAGTACTACCTGTATAAAAACTGTAGCCATGACCTATGACCACAAAAGCCTTTGCCAAGAGTATAATTGTAATGTGACAAAAAAGAGGTGTGAAATATGAAGTATATCAAAAGTAGTCATGTTCCTGAATTTAATTAATTGTATAACAAGCTAATTACATGTAAAATTTAATCAAATTTAATACTGTACTGACCTCATCTTTTAAAAAAATATTTAAAAGCAGGTAGGGTCCAGTCAGCCCAAAAGTTTTCTTATCTCTGTTTTAAAATTACCATGACCCACATTAGTCCAGATATTGGCATAAGTAAGTTGGCAATCCAATTTATTTTTTTAAAAAAGCCAAGTGGTTACGACATTAGGCTAGAAACTGGAAGACCAGGAGTCCTAGCCCTACCTTAAGCACAAAGCCAGCTAGGTAATCTTGGGCTAGTACTCTACCTTAGCTCTAGGAAACTGGCAATGGTACACTACAAATGAAAAACCTTGCCAAGAAAACTGCAGGAATTTGTCCAGATAGTTCTCTTCAACTGACTTGAAAGCACCAACACACAAAAGGCACATACACATACAAAAATATTTTAAGGGGAGATAAATTAATTTAAACAAAGTGCTTCTCCTATTCCACCCACATTGCTTTAATAATGCATGGAATAGATTCATCTAATAACATCTTTGTCCTACCTGTTGCCTTGTTTTGTTTATTATGGTTCATCTCCCTTCTTTTCTTCTTACAAGTAGTATATAATCATCAATACGGTGAACAGATATAATCATTTATTTAAATGTGAAAATCTGCAAGTAGGCTGTATTTTATTGTTCTTTTATTTTATACTTAATGCTATTCTTACCTCAAATGACAAAGCAATTACCCCAAAGAAATCATATGTATAATGTGTTCTTAGATTACAAATTCAATATTACTTTACTTTTGGTATAAGACGTATTCTGTTTTGCTTATTTTTTGCTATTAAATAGGCGTTACTTTTATTTCATTTTTAAAATAGAGATGATTTTTAGAAGTCAGTCTTTTTTATTTTCTTTAATATCTATCTAAACATTTAGCAACTCTTCTGGCTGGTGCACATAACATTGGAATTTTTAGTGCAGTAATATTTTCCAACATAAAATGATATCAATAAGGAGATAACAAAGCCTTTAAAGAGTGTCTTTTAGAATCATTCCTTCAATCTTATAATTTCTATATTTTCTACAAACTTCTTTTGTTAATGATGTCCAAGATCATAGTAATTCCTTTAAAAATAACCTAATCCAATTGTTTCTTAATGTAGAAATAAGTATTAAATACATTTTCCTTTATTATGCAACAATTATTGAATTTTAGCCCTTTTGAGAAGCTGGCAAAATAGAACCACCTCAGACTGATATAATGCACAATTAGAATTCAATGTGATCTCGGAAGCTTGTTAACTATTTCAGTATTAGTAATGTAGAGCTCATCCTTATATCCTTCTAACCACAAAGTATTTTTAATTTACATGAGTTCATGATTTTCCTTCATCACATTCCCAGTTCACAGCACATGTTATAGCCATCTTCAGCTGATTCAGTTTTAATGTGGTAGCTTCCCTATTCTCCCACCATATTGGCATGGACAAAAGCTGGATTTTTTTTTAATTTGTTGAGTATACTTATATATATTAGATAATATATATAAGTATAAGCATGAATTGAATACATAAAATGAATACAATTAAAGGGAACATTAGGACAGGGATGGTAGCCACACTGATGCACTTATACACACCACTTACAGACCTCATAGGAATGGGATGAGGTCAACAGTAGCCAGTCTTAGGTTAAAATTTTGGGGGGGGTTGGGATGAAACCATAGAGTTAGGTAGTGCATTCCAGGCATTGACCATTCTGTTGCTGAAGTCATATTTTCTGCAATTGAGTTTGGAGCAGTTCACTTTAAGTTTGTATCTATTATGTACTCATGTATTGTTGTGGTTGAAGCTGAAGTAGCTGTTGACAGGTAGGACATTGTAGCAGATGATTTTATGAGCTACGCTTAGGTCATACCGAGGGCGGTGTAGTTCTAAATTTTCTAATCCCAGAATTTCAAGTCTGGTGGCATAAGGTATCTTGTTGCGAACAGAAGAGTGGAGGACTCTTCTTGTGAAATATTTCTTGACACGTTCACTTGTATTAATGTCCGATATGCAGTGCAAGTTCTAGACAGATGAGCTGTATTTGAGAATTGGTCTAGAACTAAAGTCTTAAGCCATTCAAATATAAAAAATTTTTTTAGCTAACTGTCAGCATTCCAAGTAATGCACCCAAAGAAAGTAGAACTCTGGGACAGATAGATTCCTCAAGAAGCGATTTATTGGATACATCATATTGGCACAACTGATGAAAAACAACTGTGAAGGTGCCTCCCCCCCCCCCCCGTTTTCACCTAATTAAAAAGTACAAGTTCCCTCTTCCTTCCCATTATCAACCACATTGTCCAATCGAGGTGCTGGCTGGTTACTTCACTCCTCCTCTCTCCAGCCACCTGTTGGAATGTCCTTGGTTCCCACAGAAAAACTTCTTATTTTGACTAC
>JANHFM010004654.1:74745-84876 GCA_032468115.1 Grayia smithii | reverse complement strand
AAAAAGACAATATACAACAATAAATAGGATAAAAGTGAAAAATATTATATTATAAATGCATTAAATAATTCATTAAAGAAACCAATTAAAAACCAATTTAAAATGTAAAACAATTTAAAATAGTCGATTTTAAAAACCCATCACGTCAGCCTATTAGGTTGAAAAGCCACGTCTTTAGATCACGTCGGAAGGAACGGAGGTCTGGGGCAGTCTGAAGGTCAGTGGGGAGTTCATTCCAGAGGATTGGTGCACCCACAGAGAACGCCCTCGCTCTGGGCACCACCAGCCGACATTGTCTGGCCGATGGTACCCTGAATGTTTTTATTCTATCCTATATTTTATCCTATTTCTATTCTATATTTTTATCCTATTACTTCTATATTAGCACACTAATTACTGTTACTGTAACAACGACTATACGTGATTATTATTCAATTACTAGTAATACTATATACTCGCAATTACTAGTAATACTATTATATTGCATCTTACAAAACCTGCTCTCCTTGAATACCTCTCATTAGAATTTATTCTGCTTTTTTCTTCTCTGCTACTGCTCAGCGCATAGGGTGCTTGCCATTTCCCATATTGTGCTTTTGTACATGCTCTTTTCACCTCATTTGATTCTTGGCTTGGGGTCTCCTGAGGCTGTCATTCTACAGGTTCAGCTGAAGCACCTTTTTCAGATTCAGGTTCAGAATCTGAACCTTGAACCTAAATCTGATAGGGCACATCACCAATCTACTACAAAACATGAAGAAAAAGCTTGATACTGAAAAACCTTGAGAATATTGACTAAAGACGATATGATTAAAAAAACAAATATGAGGAAAAAGAAGTTCAGAGTCCTTGGCAAATAATGATAGGGCCTGCCCTATCATCAGACAGTGTAACTAACTTGATTGTCTTATGCAACAGATTTTGGGAATTAATACCGATGTAAAGAGGTTTCACAGGTTTTGAAGTAGATTAAGAACTAATCAACAAGACTCAGCGTATAAAGACTAATATTCTGTCAATATGGTGGCCCCAAACTACATGAACAGATCAGCTGACGTGATTTCATTTTTAACTAATTGGGGTTTTGGTTCTTTTAAACTGTTTTAAATTTATTTTAAATTCTCTAATTGTTTTCACTGTTTTAACTTTGTAAGCCGCCCCGAGTCCCTCGGGAGAGGGGCGGCATAAAAATTGTGAAAATAAATAAATAAATAAATAAATAAATAAATGTATTTTTTTTCTATTATTTAATTTGTACTCCATTTTACTATTTATTCTAACACTCAAGGGACTCCAGAACAATTAAAAATATGGTGTAGAACATAAAATAATACAATTAATTTCAAGACAAAATAAAAAAAAAATCATCAAAATAATTACTGGTTAGAAACCTGGTAGAAATATTGGAAGAAATATGATTTACCTATGGAAAACATAAACATCTTTCTTACCCATAGAGTGATGGCCACTGCAAATATTGCATCACAGACAAACAGCTTGTTGTAATGTAATAAAGTTGATTATTTTAGATTCTTCTTCTACTATTGCTTGTTTACTTTTAACACTTTGGGTGTTGGGGGAGATACAAATTTCTGGTTCCTGCACTTCTGGCAGCTGCAACCATTTTTGGTGACTTGGTGATGCTTAGACTTGGTGATGCTAAACACTGAAAAAAATTAAAGACAATCATTTCTGTTGGCATTCAATAAGCAAGGCCTTTGTGATGTCATGATTTCATTTTAAAGTTAGATACTTCATATTTTCCCATCATTTATATCTAATCTGCATATACTTTGCTTCTTTTAGAATTAAGGCTATGTATTTAGGAATTTGTGGTGGAAGGTAGATGTTATGTGTGAGAGAAAAAGAGTGAAGGCAGACCCTCCCTAATAGGTCACAGAATTTATTGTAAAACCAGATAGTAGTATCCTCAATCTGGCAAGAATTTGTCTATAGGTGTAAAACAATAAAGGGACTCAGCTTGGAAGGATCTCTACATTTTGTTTTTGGGTTTTGGGCATGACTGAATTTGGAGATGATGTCTGCCAGATCTCTCTCTTCACAGGAGGAAGACCAAAAATCATATTATTGCTGCTGGTTGATTAAACAAGTCTGTGATTTAGTATTGCTGCTCAGTTACCTTAGCCTGCCTGCATACATTGTAATTCTTGAAAATTCATTGGAGTTACTTCTGCTAGAAGGTTCAATAGCGTAAGAAACAGAAAACCTCCAGGGCCTTCAAATGGATAAGTGGAACAGACATAACAAGGACTGTCAAATAAAGTTGGAAGAAAGGTTTAGAAAGCTTCCATCTTGAAAATAGCAATGTCAGATTAAGTGATTTACAGTTTCCAAAATATGTATGCGCCTGTACTGCAAATGGAGGCAGGTCCACAATAGAATTGCAGAGCTTTGAATTAAGAAATGCTAATTTGAGCGGTATATTTGGTTGAATTTAAATGGTTTTTGAATGACAGAGCAGTCATGACACAGCATAACAGCTCAAGCAGAAGGATAATCTCCCTCTTCTGCCCCTTCTCCAAAAAAGAATATATTTGACAAGTAAACAACCTGGATCTATCACTGTGTGGTGAATGGTAGTAACTGACCGAGCAGTTTTGAATGTGACAACCAGATAAAATGTAGCTTCCTGCTTGTGTTTAAACAAAAGATTTGCGGTATCAGGTCTTTTCCCGTGTATTTATTCTTCATCACATTTTTTGCTGTCTCTGTGCTCTTTCCAAGTGCATGTAGACTTAATACAATTGAAAGTCAATTTCTATAGCACAGCTTATGCAAAGGATCTCAGTGGGTTTTGCCTAAAACAATAACCAGCAGCTTGCATTTAAGTCTTGCATAAGCAAAACTCAAAAGATAAGTTTTCAACTTGGCTTGAAATGAATTCTCTGAATCTGCACTTCTCATGTCAAGTGGATATGAATTTTAGAGCTGTTGTGCCCAGCTAGCAAAAGGCCTTGCATCCATGAAAAATTTAATCTGAATGTCTTTTTATTTTCTATGCCTGTGATTATTTTGGAAAGAGCGGGGGAAAAAAATCTATTTTTCTCTTCACATTTGAAATCTCTGGGTTTTTCCTGTCTTACGGCTTGTTCTGCATGTATTTCTTATAATTGTCCTTATATTTCCCCCTCCCCATCAGTTAATAAAAGCTTCCTTGGGAATAATATTGTTAGTGTAATACATGGGCTTCTACTGACAACCATGATTCAAATAAACAGAAAGCTTTTAACAGGAAGTTGTCTGCTCGGCTGCCTTCTGCTTAGAAAAGACAGCCAATTAGCATAAAACGCTGAATTAACAATAACACACACACATACACAACATACACACACACACATTATTTCCTCAGAACAAAACAACAAGCAAAGAGAAGGGAACCAGCAAGATGAGAAATCAGAGAAAGGGGGGAACATAGATTCCCCCAACTCTATTTTCCCTCAGTCATAATTTAATTGGTGATGAATGTTTATGTCCTTTCTCTTTTCTAACCCTTCTCACAAATTCTGACTATGGAAACATTTATGATGGTTTATGAGGGATAGAATTGTTGAAATGCCTAAGGGCATTCACTTCTTCATATTACTAGGATAGAAGCTCAGCCTTAGAAATCGTAGGATTGTATGATTCTGGAAATCTACCTTGTTTCCCCGAAAATAAGACCCTGTCTTATATTTTTTTTGAATCCTGACATAAGCACTTGGCCTTATTTTCGGGGAGGTCTTATTATTTTGGGGTGCGTGGAGCAAGATGGGGCTCCTCTTGCTGTCTTATCTGATTTCCAGCTCTGCGTTTAAATATTTTCAGGGAGGGCTTATTTTTTTGGGGGAGGCTTATTTTAGCGTATGCGCTCAAAAGCCCAATTGGGTTTATTATCATGGGAAATCTTATTTTCGGGGAAACAGGGTAATTGAAATACTTAAGAAAGACATGTGGCACAGTCCTCTTGTCCTACATAATTTAACAAATCAGGTGGGGAGGTTGTTCCCAAAAAAATATTTTGTCATAATTTGGCTGCTCCCAGAAATTTGAGACTAGATTATGTTTGTTTCCTTGAACATTTTAACTCAAAAGGGAACATACATTTTTTTTTTTTGTTACAAGAATAGGCTTTTATAACTAGTAGCTTCCCTCAGATGCAGTGCCTTTCTCATGCCTGGTGGGATTTAAATGGAGATATCCCAAAGCTGCTTTTTTCAAGAGGCAACTGGGCTTTATGTTTTTTCTTTGAAGATGTTTCACTTCTCATCGAAGAAGCTTCTTCAGCTCTGATGAGAGAAATTCTTGGATGAGTAGTGAAACATCTTCAAAAAAAAAACCCAGAAAGTCCAGTTGCCTCTTGAAAAAGTACCTTTGGGACAACCATGACTTAGATGGCTGAGAATCTCCATACACATTTAAATATTGAGACAATTGTTTCAGATAGAAACCATTGTTCTCCATCATTCTCTTGCAATATAGACAGTATATTTGGGGGAATACAGGTAATTTCCAGATAGACTTGAGCCCAATAGAAGACACTATCTATAGCTCAGACCTAAACTGTGAAGTCCTTGGGGCTCTTTGAGTTTGGTTGTTTGCTTGCAGAAATTTCATTACCTAACTAGGTAACAACATCAATGCCAATGAATGTGGGGTTTGCTCCCTGTTATATACAGTTGGTTCATATACAGTAGGGGTAGGTTTTCACCTTAGTTGTTCCTTGATTAGAATATTATTTTCTCCGTCACTGTTTGATGTTAATCCCTACTTATCTGGGTATTGATTGCTGGACAGGATGTGTTCTGGTCTTTTTGTTTCTTTCTTCATTTTTTATTGTCTCTTTACAATTAGATTCAAGAGTGCTAATGTTCATGCATTTTAGCTACTTCCCTTTTGTGATATTAATGCCCACTGAGATACAAATGTATTTCAGCACTTGACAGATAAAATGTTATTCCCCATATTGTACATGAAGTTGTATATATTAATTACCTAACAGCCTGTAGTTGCACTTAATAAGATCCCTATTTGGTTGTCATCTGCTGAATTTCCACCAAAGAGATGAGGAGCCTATGAACCTTTTAAAATGTCACCTTATGTCAGCACTTAGCATGATCAACAATCGGTCTCAGGTTTTATTAGAATGGCCTTGCAGGAACACCAACTGCGATTACGATCTTGCTGAATAATATACTATTTTATTTTGCAGTTTGATCATTGTACCTTAGTGAATCAAAATGTAGAATCAATGAATATTCATGATCTGGAAATTCTAGGCAGGCATTCCAAATGCCACATAGCTTGGAGAAGTGTCACCTTCATTCAGGATTGAATGTGAGCTTTGCCATCTGGCATGATTCAAGTTTAGCAATAGCAATAACACTTAGACTTATATTCACAGTGCTTTACAGCCTTCTTTGAGCAGTTTACCGAGTCAGCCTACTGCCCCCAACAATCTGGGTCCTCATTTTACCAACCTCGGAAGGATGGATGGCTGAGTCAACCTTCAGCCTGGTGAGACTCGAACTGCCCAACTGCTGGCGGTTGGCAGTCAGCAGAATTAGCCTGCAATGCTGCATTTTAACCACCGTGCCACCATGGCTCTTTGCTGGTGATATCAACTTTTCTGGGTGTTTAAAATAAAGATTGTTAAAGAATTCCAAATGGTTTTCTCCACACTAGGCGATTGAGCTGCAAGTGAAAACCAAGCACTACAATAACACAAACTATCCAAATCTTCTATATACATTTATTTATTTATTACTTTGATTTATATGCTGCCCTTCTCCTGAGGGACTCGAGGCAGCTCACAAAAGAGGTTAATACAATAAAGAGTTTAAAAATAGTTTCAAATAAATAATTAAGACAATTTAAAATGGACCAAATTAAAAACCCGATCACGTCAGCCGATCTGTTGGAATAGCCATATCTTCAGGTCATGACGGAAGAAGCGAAGGTCAGGGGCAGTCTGGAGGTTGGTGGGTAACCCATTCCAGAGGGTTGGTGTGCCCATAGAGAACGCCCTCACCCTGAGCACCGCCAGCCAACATTGTCTGGCCAATGGTACCCTGAGGAAGGCAGTCCTATGTGAGCGCACATAGGGACGGGAAGAAGGCAGAAGGTGGTCTTGCAAATACCCTGGGCCGATACATTAATATCTAAGGTGGCATTCACGCATCAGAAATAGGATCTATATTTGTCATAAATACTCCAATGAAAAGTCAACTGACTATATAGCTACTTAAAAAGGAGTGAAAAAGACAATTACATGTTTGGAAAGGTTAGAAAGGAAATTAAAAATAAAATATGCAAAGTAATAATATTTTTTTAATATATCTATGGTGAGTGGAACCCTGATATAGAATGTAAAATTCTATTCATTGCATCTGAAACATGATTTTGCAGGTTGGAGAGTTACAAATAATGGCAAGCAATGAATAATAAAGAAAAAAAAAGGCCACAGCATCTTTGGTTTCATTTAATTTGATGGGAAGATTGGTAAGGGGGAATATGACAGAAGTACATTAAATAAAAGATATGCAAAAATGTGGACAGAGGTGGGGTGGTGTTTTTTTTTGTCTCATTATGCTGGAATGTGAGATCATCCCATTAAACCAAATTCAGGGACATTCTGGATGGTAAAATGAAGTACTTAAACTCTGGAATTTGCCATTATCAAAACTCATGGTGAAATAATTGGATAATTCAGGGACACTCAAGCTATAAATAATTATTAACCTTGGTGGCAGTTTTAGAGTCACAGGCAACTTGCTGTGAATGTAGTTACTAGGGAGTAATGGAAGGCTATTCTCCTCCTGTCTCTGCTGCTGAATTTCCTGAAAGTATCTATACTGTTCATTGATATAAGATTGATAACCACTGATGGTGTAGTGGTTATGGTGCTGGCCAGAGGTGGGATTCACATACTGTAGCAACCGATTCGCCCAGCACCAGAAATGTGAGTGCCCGTACCCGCACGCTTGCTTTGCTCACGCATGCGCCATCCGCACATACATCCGGGATCACAAAACATGGCAATTTGCTCAAGCATGCTGTCCACACATGCATGCAGCATCAAAAATACAGTGATATAGGACAATATTGCGCTCGGGCGGGTGGGCAGGCTCACCCGCAGGTCACCACTACTGGTTTGCCCGAATCGGTGCGAAATGGCTGAATACCACCTCTGCTACTGGCCTAGAAATCAGTAGAGACTTTGAGTTCTAGTCCTACCTGAAGCATGAAAGCCAGCTGGGTGACTTTGGGCCTCTCATTCTCTCTCAGCCCAACCCACCTCACAAGGCTGTTGTGGTGGGGAATATAGGAAGAGAAAGGAGTATTATGTTTGTTTGCTGCCTTGAGTAACTAATATAAAAGTACTAAAGGCAGGATACAGATCATATAAAGAAATAAAGAAACAATTCCCCTCCGTGAACGTACTGGAAATTGCAGTAAGTCAAGTTTGCTCTTGGTTCGTTAAAACAGAAGAATTCAATGCCAGTGGTGATCATTGGTTTTTATTGCCACCTGGATAAAATCTCCTTCATAGTTGTGAAAGGCCACATTTCCCTGGGATGGTTATAGTCCAGAAAGGTTGTCATGGTAGATGGTGTTCATGGTAGATGAGACTAGGAAACCAAAACTATGTAGGGCAATACTATTTTTATTCTAAAGTTATAATAATCTTGCATGTCTGATTACTGCCTCCTCCTTCCCTCCTTTATCTTTCCATGAACTAGTGAGGGATTGTCCAAAACATTTATGTATGTTACATTCCTGCCCTGGACTCAAGTTTCTTTTATCTGACCGTTGCCTTGGCAACAGCTCTTCCTTCTGTCCCTCAAGGGCCTTCCCTCTGCTCTCTACATTAGTGGACAAGTTCCCAATTGCTGCACTGGGACTTGTTATCTTATTCTTACATTATGCCTTCTTTACCACATCTATGTAAATGCAGATATCCTCTTGCAGCATTCTGAAGTGTCCTATGGGAGAGGCAAATGCAATAATAAAATGTTGGGAATGATTTGCTCAGCTCAAATGCTTATTCTCTTGCTGGAAAGGGCTGGGACCACAGCTAAGTCCTAGTTGCTGACTGCAACCAGTATCAACTATCTCTTGCTTGCCACATGGGAGCATTCATAGAGTGAATCTCTTGTGAAAAAACTTCCATAAATGCAAAGAGCTAGATAAATTATATTTAGCGCATTGGAAATTAAGGATGTCTATCACTTGTTGAGATCAATAGATTTATCCCTCTTTCTGATGAAATTATTTGTTACTTAGCTATGGGTATAGAAGTCAAGTTCTATTTGAAAACCCTTGTGTAGCTAGGGTGCTATTTTTTTCCTGCTTGGCCTTCAATAAATGCTCTTTGTTAAAGAGAAACATTCATTATGAAAATAGAGGACTGGTGTTCAAAAACCTGGATATATTTTGATTTAAATTATCCACAATTGCCTGGGTCTTTGGAGCTTCCTTTTCTTCTTTAGATATGGTCTGTTTGAAAAAAAAAATTCTTTGTATTCCTTGAGTTAAGGCTAGCAGGAAGTCTCATACTATCTTTATTTGCTTGTAGTCTTTGAACTTTTAGATAAGCCTTAGAGGTATATTGCCGTTAATTGGAAGATAGTCTTGGATGCAATTGGCTTTGAAACCAGGAAGGAATTACCTACAGATCAGAGTGGCTGACAAATTCTTTTCATTGTTTGGTTCAGATTGCTAATCCTGTTCATTATAAGATAAAATTGATAAGAGATCTTGTCTGGTTAAGAATGCTGCCATTCTTAGAGTTCCTAGCATGCTGAAAGGACGTGGATTGGGATATTTTTCTCTGTTAATTCTCTTAATATTTATTAAATTAAATATTGAATTTAATTGAATTTATTTATTCAATTAATATTTATCCAATTAAACCCTATTTGGCTGTTCTGAGCTGCTTTTTTTTAGAATTCTTTCTAAAAAATCCCATTGGCTTCTCAGCCATCATGCCTTTGTTCTTACAAAGCACAGGTGTTGAGGTATTCCCTGTTAGGAGAACGAGTGCGCGCAGAGAAACGTAGCGAGAATAGTGATGAATAACACACAACCAGTAAACAGATACACTGAATAGTGAAATATATTTTCTTCCAGCAAAAAGTTTAAACAAAGTCCAGCAAACAGTCCAAGTCATACACAAGTAAATCAATTAATAATCAAATCAATCAGTCCAGGGATAATCCAAATGTGAAGTCTTTGTTCTTACCAGTATCATTCATGGAGTAGCAGTTTTGCAAACAGTAGCAAACGCGATACAGAAATTAACAACTACACAAAGCAAGCGAGCAAGCAAGAGTAAGAGTGTAATTAGAGCAATTACAGCAATTAGAGCAATCCAGCTCAAGCCAGGTTCCTGGCTCTATCTTATAGCCATTGGAAGAACCTCAGCCAATCACAAATTAACATGCTCCTAAAGCTACAGCATTAAAATACTATCATGGCTTATATATATTGCCAACCCAACTAGTTAGGTGACTATCATTCCTAACAAAAGGTTCTCAGTTCATTGATCCCAATGTACTATATTTAATTATCTTGGTGTTTCACCAAGGATTATTTAAGTCATTTTTGTGTCTGTGACTATTCTTCAGACACATTTTCACAAAAAAACCCCATATATCATCAGATACTGGAAAGTCTCCTAACCTCCCCTTTATATTGCTAAACAGTGAACAAAAAAAACAGTCCAGAATGAATTCAATCAATGTTTTTACAAGGTAGCAAGCAAACATGTTACCCCAACACGATGAACCCAGTTTACTGACAAAGAATAAATGAAACAGTTCTATGGGAAAAAAATAATCATTTTTCAAAGTAGCCTGTCATCTCAGAAGAAAGTAGCTTCCTCTTCTTTACAATGAAAGTATGAAAGGGGAAAAAAGTAGAAGAAACACAGTCTAACAGGTTTGAATTGCCTATATAGAAACCACAACTGAAAGCAAATTACTTGTGTTGTCAACACTTTTTCCAAATAAACATTATTGATCCAAGCACAGAGAGAAGTGCTCCTTTTTTTTTCTCTATTTATATCCCACCCTTCTCCAGAGACTCAGGGCGGCTTACAGTTTCGAGCACAACTCAAGTGCTCAGCAAATT
>JANHFM010004654.1:28276-39744 GCA_032468115.1 Grayia smithii | reverse complement strand
GAGAAGGAAGGACTCACTGGAGAAGAGCCTAATGCTGGGAAAGATTGAGGGCAAAAGAAGAAGGGGATGACAGAGAAAGAGGTAGCTGGATAGAGTCACTGAAGCAGTAGGTGTGAATTTAAATGGTAGAGGACAGGAAGGCCTGGAGGAATGTTGTCCATGGGGCCGCGATGGGTTGGATATGACTTCGGAACTAACAACAACAACTTTGGTAAAAAATTATTGATTGGTGTCTATATTAGCTGTTTCAATTTTAATGATTATTTAAGGATTGTGTAAGCTTGTATTGGACTTTGTATTGTATTGATTGATTTGTATTGATTGTATTTAATAGTTGTGTAAGATTAGTCATATTCAAACACGTAATTTTTCTCTATGTTGCTTACAATCTTTCAGGAAGTTAACATTCATGACTAGATAATTCTTGCATAGGGAAATTGTGTCTAAAACCATCACCTATTAATGATAACAGCAAATTAAAACAGTTGTGGACATTTCTATGGGAAAAATGAAACTAACCAGCCAATGAATAATTAAAAATGATGGATTAGAATATTATTTTGTTAACCCAAACAAGAAACTAGCTGGATTTAGCTTGATCTAAATTTCAGATAGATTTAACGAGACTTTTTGTTTGATCTGGCAATGTCAGGAGAGAATGTTCCAGAATATGTTTAAGACAGACACATGGAGCTTCTGCAGAGTTAATTTCCACTGAAATATCAAACCATCTATTAAAAACTGTGCATTGAGATTTGCTTTGGAGTAGCTATGGAGAGGGAAATGCTCAGGCCACAGATTAGGGAACTGTGTACTGTTTTTCCCCAACAAAATTTTATTAATTCTTATTTATATTTCACAAGTCAGATGGAAAACCTGTGAAGATACAAAGCAGATTTTTTAAATTCCTCTAGAATGATCATATTTTAGAATCAGCATCATCTCTAAGGGACTTTGAAGTGTTTCCTAAAGTGATCACATTTTTAATGAAGAAAAGATAAGTCACGAGAGACTATAGCAACTCCCAGGTAATTTTTCCAGACTCAAAGTTATTAGCTTAATGCTCCTCTTAAAAAGTGGAGGTGGGAATGCCACTGTTATTGCTTCTCTAATTCTTGCAGCCCTTGCAGGAATTCTTTGATATATTTTTTCTTTTATCTTTATCCAATGTCTAGATGTGATGTTGCAGATTCTGGGCTCTCTCTTGGGAGAAAAGAAATTTCTAAAGTGATTTTCTTTTGATAGTTTTCATTATGAGTCAGGCACAAGCAATGTCCAACAGCTTAAATTGTTGTGCTGAAACTGCCCAATTTATCCCTCAAATGAGCCATTTCCCCTCTAAGACTGCATGTTTAATATTTTCAGGTTGGACATTTCAGTAGCAAAGTAAATTTTGAACCAGCTATTCTGGGATCCTACGGCCTTTAGATATATTCACACTATTTCTCCCCATGGTATAGAATTCATATTGGGTGCTGACTTTGAAGGCAACACTTGCAGGAAAAACTCCATTTTCAGTTTGTTCAAAAGTGTTAGATCTTTAAATACCTATTTCCAAGAGACAAACGAAAGTGAGTATTAAGTGGCAAGAATGCAACTTTCCAATATATAGATAAGTACGTTTTATTATCAGTGTTGGTAAAGCTACCTATGTCTGCTAAGGTTTTTAAAATGGTCTTAGTAAATTAAAAAATATATATTTTTAAAAGGACGATATCTATTTCTTTCACAACTTTCTAAAACCCATGAAGTTTTTATAGCAAACTTCAACTAGAATTTATATCAGTTAATATACATTTGGGAAAATATATTTTAGGTGATGGAAATTTCTTTGATGTTATTCCTGGTTAGAAATGTATTTTTGGATATAGCTAGTCCTTAGAAATGATGGAAAATATTTGTAGCTCAAGTGGTAGATGATGGTGGTGGTTTGTTCTCCGAACTTGTTCTGCTGCTGATGTTACCTAGCCTGGGGATGAAATGTTCGGAAAGTGAACAAGAAGCTCAGAGAACAAACCACCACCAACACAGGTAGTTCTTGCTTAACGTTTGGTTGCTTAGCAACTGTTTAAAATTACAACAGACATCCCAAAGGTTACTTATGATCCAATTACGGAGTTCTGATGTGGGAACTCCTGTGCAGTGACATGACTGCATTTCAGGTTCTTGGCAACTATCTCACCATTCTGTGGTCATGTGACTGCAATTTACAATGGTTTTTGCCAGTTGGCCCAGTTTTTTGGGGACAAAAAAAACCATGCATAGGATGAATGGATTCATGTTATAACTGCTATATTTGTTTAACAACCACTGCAAAAAAATAAAAATAAAAAATCAGGTCAGTCACCTGGGTGCCTTGACTTATGATTATTACAACAGAAATTACAGGCTCCATTTTGGTAGTAAGGTGAGGACTATCTGTAGTTTTTCTGATGCAATGCTTGTTCTTTCTGTCCCTGGCTTCAAATAGAACCATATTTTAAACAGTGAATTTATCACAAAACTGTGGAACTTTGAGTAGGAAAAGTAAGCTGTAAATGAACTCCATTAGCTCTGCAAGTATCAGTATTGTGATGGACAAGGTAGGAACCTGAAATTTCTCAGGACATGGGTGGACTAGGGGTGGGTTCTACTCACCTTCGCTACCGGTTCTCTTCATGCACGCGCATGCATGTGCGTGCACGCGTGCGTGCGAAATTTGCACGTGCGCGCTTGCTTCGCTCGCACGCGTAAACCGCACTACCGCGCATGCGCAGAAAATGTAATTTTAGAAAAATTGCCAAAAAAGCACTGCGCATGCGCAGAGAGCTAATTTTGCTGATTTTCTAAAAAAAAGGTGAGTTGGGGCGCGCGGGTGGGCCCGGGTCCAGGACGCTGCGAACCGGTTCGGTGACGTCACAGCGTCAACGCTACCTATTCGCGCGAACCGGACCGAACCGGGGGCAACCCACCACTGAGGCGGACCTTAAATGAACATACACAAACCATTAGACTTCAACGTTACAATTTGTTGTGTCAAGTATCAGTTCAAAAAGATGAGAGGAGAAACCTTTGAATTTAAAGCGTAGACATCTTGCACTTTCATATGCAATCAACTGCGAATACTTCATTCTTTCCTACAACTAAAACACTTATCTTGTTCAACCGATATGTATCAACAGAATCATCCATAAAGATTCCAAGTAAGCTCTGAAGTACCAGGAAGTCTGTGATTTCCAGACTGGGAAATAATAATAATAATAATAATCTGGCAAAAATCTGGCAAAAGGAATGGAATCCAATTTAGTAGCTCTTGCCAGCATTTCCCATACATTTGCTTATACACACACTCATACCTGAATCTATTGTATAGACAGTTTGTTCTGTCATGTAGGTGAGTGGGCTTCTTCTCAATTCTCTACATTTGTCCTTTTGTAGAACATAGAATAACAGAGTTGGAAGGGACCTTGGAAGTCACCTAACCCAACTTCTGAAGGCAAGCCATTCCATTGTTGATTGTTCTCACTGTTGGGAAATTTCTCCTTAGTTCTATATTGCTTCTCTCCTTGATTACATTTCATCTATTGGTTCTTGCCTTGCCTTCTGGTGCTTTGGTAAATAGTTTGCCCCTCTCATCTTTGTGTCAGCCCCTCACATACTGGAACACTGCTATCATATTTCTCCTAGTCCTTCTTTTCACTAGACTAGACATACCTAATTCCTGCAACCATTCTTCATATGTTTTAGCCCTCAGCCCCCTAATTATCTTTCTTGCTCGTCTCTGCACTCTTTCCAGAGTCTCAATATCTTTTTATATTGCGGTGACCAATTCTGTTCCTGGCTCAGAAAACAATTTAGGATAAAGGAATATAAGGTTCTTGGCTAATGTCAGCCTCTTAAGGCCCATCTATGTGAGAAAATATAGGTTTAGTTGAGACTTCAGTAGACACTAGAATGTGGAATATTCCCTCAATCCAAACTCATTTTCCCTTATTGTAGGGACCAATGGTTGCAGAATAGGATAAGGGCCATACGAAAGACATAGGCATCTTCCCATAAAAGAAAAAGAATGGTCTAAGCTAGTCCTGCTGAAGAAATCTTCAGGATTGCATATTATTGAAGCTATTTGTTCTTCTCTTCCATGTAAATAGCATGGGCTATTTACAACAGCAACCATCTAGATTCCACTATTGACCACATTATTACATGCCCTATGTAGTCCCACTACAATGGGGAATATGATTCTATTCAAATTTGACTCACTTCAGATAAATTAATCCAATTTGATATAGAGGGGTGGGTGAATTGATTTGGAGGCACCCCTTTGACACATTGAATTAGAACTGTCTTGGATTGAAATTTGCATTTCAAATGTAAGATTTTAATGAGGTTGAAGATTTGCACGGCCATATTCCTCATCTTCATCCCATTGCTAAGCAATGTGCACACAGACCCCCTGATTAGATCTGTATTCTTTGTAAATCAGATAATGTATATTTTAAAATAAACACATGTGCCCATTGTTGGTCATTCAATTCCTTTAGTCTTTTCTGTTGTTGTTGTTGTTGTTAGTTGCGAAGTCATGTCCGACCCATCGCGACCCCATGGACAATGTTCCTCCAGGCCTTTGTGTCCACTACAAACCTCTGGAGTGCATTTACGCTCAGGCCTACTGCTTCAGTGACTCCATCCAGCCACCTTGTTCTCTGTCATCCCCTTTTTATTTTGCCCTCAATCTTTCCTAACATTAGGCTCTTCTCCAGTGAGTCCTTCCTTCTCATTAGGTGGCCAAAATATTTGAGTTTCATCTTCAGGATCTGGCCTTCTAAAGAGCAGCCTGGGTGTTACAATATCACAAATACAGTTGCCAGGTATGCTGCCCAATCACAGTGACCCTTGCCATCTGACCCCCACCGGAATCTATATACAGTGGAGAACATGTTAGATAGAATTTTGTAAGCCATCTTAATTATGTTGCTGCTGTTGTTGTTGTTACTTAATTGTTCTGGCTGGAAGAGAAGATAGACAATCAGTGAAAAATAATATCATGACAGCAAATTATTTACCTTTAACAAAAGGTAGATATAAACAAGCCATTTCTCTCAAAGGAAGGAGTCAATGCATTGACAAGAGGAATTTAACATTCCTTATTTGTATACATGATTTGGTCCTGAATCACAGCACAATTGAGCCCAGAATTTATGTTGCTAAGTGAGAAATTTATTGAATGAATTTTGCCATTTTATGACTTTTCTTGATACATGTGAATCACTGCAGTTCTTAAGTTAGTAACATGGTAGTTAAGTGAATCTGGTTTCCCCACTTGCTTGTCAGAAGGTCACAAAAGATGATCACATGACCACAGGACACAGCAACCATCATAAATATTGTATGTGGCTGTTGTCAAGAGTCTTAATTTTTAATCACATGACCATAGGGATGCTACAATGGTCATAAGTGTGAAAAATGGCCATAAGACACTTTTTTCAGTGCCATTGTAACTTTGAATGGTCATACAATGAACTGTTGTAAGTCAAGGAGTACTTGTATCTAGCCAACCTCTCATCTGCTGGCATCTTTTTCTATTGCCTTACATTTTTCCAAGCATCAGACCTTGTCCAGTCCCTGCCTTGTCCAAAGTACTTAAGCTTTAGCTCACTATATTAGTGCTTCCAATGAGCAGTCTGGTTTAACTTCATCTAATATTGAATGATTTATTTTTCTAGTGATCCAAAGTATTTCTTCGACACCACAGTTCAAAAGCATTCATATTTCCTTGTACAGCTTTCATAACCTTATGTTACAACTGGGGAAACCATAGCCTTGACAATAGGCATCTTCGTTGACAGTGTGCTGTGTCTGCCCTTAAATGTTTTCTCTAGAACTGTCATAATTAGAACTGCAGAAAAAATAATTGCTTCCAACCTGCCTTCCATTGAGGACCTGTATACTGCACGAGTCAAAAAAAAACACCCCGCCTCAGGAGGAGGAAAGCAAACGCTGGCGCTGCCTTCAGGAGAAGACGCTTGCTCTCCTTCTTAAAAGCAAACCTTTGTGAAAGCAAACGGCAGTGGGGTTGCTTCAGGAGGGCAAGTGGACGTGTGTACATTGTGCAGCCCGGTGGGGAGGGGAAGGGGGAGCGGCAGTGGTGGTGGCGGCAGCCCCTTCCAAGCGCAGTGCATGAAGGTGAAGGCGGGCAAGGCAGCTGCTGTTGCTGTGGAGGCAGTGCGATTGCTCAGCCAGGGCAGACTCAGCGGGGGCTGCATTGGCCTCTCCTCCCCACTCCATGTTCTGCTCTGGCCAGGTAACCGCCGCCGCCCAAGCCAAAGGGAAACTGCTGCGGGATCCGTGGTGGCACAGCTGGGCCTGGCCCTCTCCCTGCGTGTTTAAGAAGGGGAGCACAGCTCCAGTAAGTGTCTCTAAAAGAAGCTTGCAGCCGCTGGATCTTTCGCACAAGAAGCGCCTCCAGGCGCAGCGAAAAAAAGAGGCTGCAGCTGCAGGCATCTAGTGACAGGGGAAAATAGGGTTTTAAAATAGAATTATTTTTTTTTTAAGTTTTCCTATCGGGTTCTGTGGGCGTGGCTTGGTGGAGGTCAGGGGTCATGTGACAGTGGGTGTGGCTGTGAGTAACGTCAACTTGGTCATGCCCATTTAATCACAGGAACCCCTCCACCAAGCCACACCCACAGAACCGGTAGGGGAAATTTTTAGATTTAACCCCTGGTTAGAACCCTTTAATTCTGCATTTCAGAATAGTTGCCTTTGCTCATGGATCAAACCTTCATACGTATCATTGATATTTTGATTTTTTATGTACCATTCTTCCATATATTTCCATCATCTCTTTTTTGTCTTATCTTCCTCCAGCTCATCTTTTCTTTGACCTTTGCTGTGACCATCTTTGCATGAAGACTTCTATTGTTTCCTAAGTTTTTCTTAAACAAATCTCATGTCCTTCCGTTTAATTCTGGTCCTCAGTGTTCTTGGACTATTTATCTAGGTGTAACTCCTTGTCTCTTCCTGCTCTGCTCTGAAATGCAGTATGTAATTTTATGCTTCCTATCATTCTTTAACTATTTTGAGTACGTCACAGGCACCTATTTATTTTATTTTATTTTATTTATTTATTTGTCAAGCGTATATAAGATAACAAGTAAAAATATAAACATAATTAGAATACATGAAAAGAGTAAAAGTAAAAAGGAATATTAGGACAGGGACACCTATTTTGCTTTCTTCTGCTCTTTATATTTTGGGAAATTTTGCTTGCTTTAATGATGCCAGAAATTTCAGTCTAGACTTTTCCCAGCATTGTATTTATCAAATCTAATTCATTAAATCTACTCTCTACTTTTACTGCATAATCATATGGAATAAGGATGATGAGACCATTTCTTTTTGTTCTCATTATATCGTAACTAGTATGTGGGGTTAATTACTATTTTTTAATGGGAAAAAAATACACAGCATCTTTTGTGCATTTCTCCAGTGTCTGTCCCTGACAATCAACTGCACTGTACTAGAAGGGTCTTTGTTCAAAGCAAAAGAAATTATAGGAACATACGTGAATTATTTTTAAAGAGCTCAAAAATATGTATTCAAAAGTTGGTGACATTTGTAACCCTTCATCGATTCATAATTGGAGCTTTCCTGGAGATTTTACATTCTTCTGATGAACACCAAAACAACCATTGTAAATTTTTTCCGTGCTTTTTGAAATGACACTCAAAAACTTGGGAACAAATTGGACTGTATTATTTCCAGAGTAGAATTGTGTGCTAAAAATTATTCAAGCTAGATGAGATGATCTCTTCGTACTCTCAGTTCCTGTTTGATGAGAGAACGTTATTTATGAGTGGGACATTATTCCTAAATATTGTTTTTTAGACGGGTGTTTGTCTATGGAGATTCTCAGTCATCCAGGTCCTGGTTATCCCAAGGTGCTTTTTCCAGGTGGTAACTGGACTTTCTATTTTTCTTTGAAGATGCTTCATTTCTCATCCAAGAAGCTTCTTCAATTCTGACTGAATGATGGAGAATGAAAGGGCTGAAAGGGGGTGTCATATCGCTCCCCCTCTGTTGAAAGAGGGCTGTTCAATCTTAACGTATATGGCTTCTTTGATCTCCTTTTTAAACCAGCAGTCCTCTCTGTCTAGAATGTCGACTTTGCTCTCTTCAAAAGAGTGACCGTTGTCTTTTGAATGCAGATGGATGGTTGAATCTTGTCCTGAGGGGTTTGTTCTCCTGTCTTGTGTCATGCGTTTGTGAAGTGATTGTTTTGTTTTTGATCTGCACATGTCTTACTGTATCTCTCTCTCTCTCTCTCTCTCTCTCTCTCTCTCTCTCTCTCTCACACACACACACACACACACACACACACACACAAACACAAATATATATATGGAAAGAGGAAACTTGAGAGGTCACAAGTCTGGTGCTATATGAAACAAAATTATGACTGAATCTAGATGATTCTGATACCATGAAGCCTCCTCCCAGAAGGTAACAAAGAAAAGTTGATCACTGCCCTGACATTTGGCAGAACAGACAGTAACTCAGGTTGGTTTCCTCCTTTTCTGTAGAAAATGGTGGAACTTTTCACCTCCTTCATGTTCTGAGACAGACAAACATTTGTATCAATAACTAATTTACATGGTGGAAATTTTCTACATGCACGATCAAATATACATGGGAAAAGACATTTCCTTACTTATTCTGAAGGGGCAGTGAAGTGATATTTCTGTGTGGATTTTCGCCTAATACACTTGGACCTGTCATCTGCTATATTTCAGCATAGCTCTAATTCCATAGCTTCCCAAAGGCAGAGGCCTTTCATGCCAGCAGTGAATAGCTGGAAACGAAAAACAAGGCTAATTTTTTTATATATATTTCAGAATATGTGTTTCTCTCATATGGTCAATTCCAAAGTAAATTTATTGGTTTGTTCTGCTCTACTGGAAGCAAACAGCCTCAATGAATCTTGTGCGGCAAAGCTTAGAAATTTTTAGTGCCGCTCTTTGAGTCACTTGGGCGAAGTATTGGCTGACTGTGACACAGGATATATTGTCATTGCTCAGAGTTAACCTATGGGAAGGAAGAGAGTATATTACTTTTCAGCTTTGGGAGAAGGTTTTCCATAGCTGCATCAGTGGTGGGTTGCTCCCGGTTCGGGCCGATTCACGCATTCCAGTAGTGGTGATGCTGTGATGTCATGGAACCAGTTCTCCGTGACCGGGAACTGGGTCCACCCACGCTCCTGTACTTACCGTTCTCTGTGCTCCATGCACTCCACGCGTGCACAGAACACTTTTTTGAGGGTTTTTTTCCGCAAAAAAAGCTACCGTGCATGCACGGAGTGCCCATTCGGCACACATGCAAAACACATGTGCGTACCGAACTCACAGTCCCCGTGCGCCGGTCATACGCAAAGTGCGTGCATCGTCAGAACCTGTAGTAAAGGTAAGTAAAACCCACACGTGAGCTGCATGATAGCACGAAGTTTCAAACTGGTCTTTCTGACATCTGTAAGGCTCCTTGATTTTAAGATGTGTCTGTATGTAGAGTACATAGGAAAAGATGAAGAAGCGTGAGAAGCAGGGATATGAACACAAAATAAAATTTGATACTGGAAATATATATAAAAGAAAATTGTCATGGATTTAAGGAGGAGCTTAATTGTGAGGCCTGCCAATATGGTTTCTACAGTAGTACATATGACAGAGCCAGTAATGTCTGTCTTTCCATTGTTTAAAAAAAAGTTGCCGATGAAAATGCTTGTGAAAGTTATATCTGAAAAAAAAAGTTTAGTGATACGCATTCAAAAGACAGCTACAAGTTTAATATTTCTCCCATTGGAGAAATTTATGGAAAATATAAAGTCTGCATCAGAAAAATTATGCAAGAAGGAACACAGCCATGAAAATTAATACTTTAAAATAAAATTATCTGGGAATTCATTTTAATAGTTATTCATTAAGCCTGATCAAAAAAGAAGTTAATATTTTGTGTGTCTGTATACATACATGATTGCATATGTATATTCATATATACATACAGCAGATTATAAAGTTATCTTATCCTGATCAGTGCAATTCTAACTGAAAACAATGCAGGTGATTTTTGCAAACCCAGGCTTGTTGCATGACTTACTAGTTCTAATTAATTATTTTTATTTTATTTTATTTATTTGTTTGTTTGTCAAGTACGTATTAGATAATATACATAAGTATAAGCATGAATTAATCAATACAATTAAAGGGAACTTGAGGACAGGGACAGTAGGTACATTGGTGCTGTTATGTATGCCCCCTACAGACCTCTTAGGAATGGGGTGAGGTCAACAGTAGACAATCTTAAGTTAAAATTTTGGGGCTTTTGGGATGAAACCACAGAGTAGAATCCCTCAATCTTAGTAAAATGTAACATCTAATACATGACTTTCCTGAATTCTGAGAACTTAAAACTGCTTTCTAGATTCTTAGTATTACAGTATATGAGAGATTCGTTGAATTAGATGCCATGGTGGGTAATATGGTAATAGCTTTGTCAGGCAAAAACAGCGAGGAACGATTGAGGGCGAGGCTAATGGGCACTGAAGTACATAACAATTACTAAATTGCCCACCTTTGCTTTTTGCTAACAAGATCTTTTTTTTTTTTTTTTTTTTAAAGGATAATGTAGCTTGAACAAAATATAACAGGAAAATAACTGCATGTCAGCATATCTTAGGGTGGGGACAGAAAACAGAAGAGAAGAGTACAAAGCACAAGTCAGGCCAACTGGAACAATGAAGTGATTCATGAAAATATTTGAATCAAATCAGTAATGGATTATCCATACAATTAAGGGTTTAGTTTCATGTTCCTCTGCTTTCCTGTGAGTGACTCATTTTTTTTAATTAACACCAGGAAGTAAGATTGTTTAGGCAAGCTAAGATTTGTTTTTGCTTAGCATTTTGTATCTATCTAGCTATTTTGGGTCCCCCCCCACTTTCATTTAAAAAATGTTATTGCACTGTGTCAATTAACAGAAGAAAAGTATAATGAATGCAACAGATATAGCAAAACAATAGTGTTTTAAATTAGCAAACATGATGATAATAATAATAACAACAACAACAACAACAACAACAAAAGAAAAACAAAGTAAAAAGAGTAAGGTAAATTGTTTTATAAGAGGAACAGCTGCAAAATCTTTTGTTTGAGAGTTTCCTTATACCTTTGGGGAGGGGAACTCTAATTCAAAAATTGGCAAACAGTATTTTGTTTGAAATCCACTGCTGTAACTTAGGTACCTGAAATATCCACAATTCCTAAATTTCTTGACAGATTCCATATAGTATGGACATCTTTGATGGCAGCAATTAATCCAGAGACAGCAATTCTGAAATAGCAAAAGCAATAGCACTTAGACTTACCGTAAATTCCGGCGTATAAGACGACTTTTTAACCCATTAAAATCTTCAGATAAGTGGGGGGGTCGTCTTATAC
>JANHFM010004653.1:51211-74447 GCA_032468115.1 Grayia smithii | reverse complement strand
ACAAAGAATGAAGGGATTTGCTAAGCACATTGGCTTGTGCTTAATTGTAAGCCACCCTGAGTCTCCGGAGAAGGGCGTGATATAAATGGGATTAAAAAAAGAAAAAAAGAAGCTGCAGAAGCTGCTTGAATCGCCCAAGCAGCTGCTTCGTGATTTTTCTTAAATAAAAGTTCAAATTTTTTATCCTCTGGTCTCAGACCTTCATTGGGTATTGAGATGGGGATGACAGAGCTGCCACTGGACTGTCCACCAAAGGAACCTGAAGCCTCTGAGTCAATTTGGGTGTGGTTCAGTGGTGGGTTTCTCCCGGTTCGGTCCAGTTCTGTAAAATAGGTAGCAGTGCCGCTGTGACGTCACCGAACCGGTTCTAACAGTCCCGGACCGAAGCCCCCCCACGCGCCCGTACTTACCTGTTCCTGCGCACAGCACACGGAGCGTGCTTGCATGCATCCGCAGGAAGCTTTTTTTGCTTAAAAAAGCTTCTGCCCATGTGCAGGAGCGCCCGTTCGGCGCAAAGCACGCGTGCGTGCCAAACACGCGCTCTGACCACGCGCGAAGCACGTGCACTTACAGAACCAGTAGCAAAGGTAAGTAGAACCCACCCCTGGTGTGGTAGTATACAGCTTTTTGTTTGATCCACTGGGGGTAGGCATGGAAGCAGGTGCCGACCATTGCTTTTGGATCACATCCAAAAATAACTGAGAGGCTGGAATGAAAATCTGCTCCGGAACTGGTTCTGAAAACAAACTTTGAGAATGAGTTATGGGTGATTCCATTGCCCCCTTGGAAATCTCATCATCCTTCAATCTTGCAGTGGCTATAGCTTTGCGCAAAAGTGATTTAAACTTCACCATTGGGAAAAGCCCCATGAAGGCAGGAACATCAGGACACACTCTTGACCCATTTAACATTGGATAATATCCAGTGTTCAGCTGAAAAATGAAATACACACCAAACATTAAATCTTAAGCTTTCAGGCCAGTGAACTATAAAAGTACGTTTTAAATTATGAAATAATTATATAGCATTTAGCACTAATAATAGTATTAAATATTACTCAACCATGTTTACTGTCGGCATTAAGAAGGACTATATGCTAAAAATACTATTATTAATTTAACTACAATGGATAATTCACAGCACAGTCCCATATGTGTCTCCTGAGAAATAAGTCGCTTAGCTTTTCTTTCTCCTCCTACTTTTTGTAAATATTCCTTGTGATGAAAATCCATTTGTGATAAACCAACATTTTGATGTTAATATTTTATATACCATTTTGTGTTCCACTTTAACTTAGTAATATTAATTCGTGAAAATAAAACATATTGATTTTTTTCATTGCACAGTTTATCTTTAAACTTTTGCCTTTTAAAAGGCAAATTATCAATAATTGAGATGGGAAAAATCATTTTCAGCAGCAGTTAAGAAACAAAGAAAACAATCAGAGCCTTTAAAATAAAACCAAAGAATGTTATAAAGAAGGACATAATTTGCAGCACTTCAAAATATATGTAAACTTAAGGATGCTGAACTTATTCTGTGGGGTTTTGGTGGTTAGTCAACTTCTGACAGTTTTGTAAGATGTGTAAATGATTTATAATTATTTGTTTCTTGTATGTTATATTGGGGACATTGTGTTCAGTTTGCATCTAATATAGTTTCCTTTTTGTGCTTGGGTTTATGTATATTTTACCTTGTATGATTGACAGTGATTGAGCAATTTTTATGGAGTGCTTGCTTTTTATCTATCAGAAATGATGCATGTTGATAGTGCTGAAAAAGTAAACAATTTTACTTGCATCACAATTTTTGATAAACGGATTCTTTTTTATGCAATAAAGAAAGAAAAATGTATAGCTATAGCAAAAAAATGTATTCTTTGATTTATTTTTTTCTGCTTCAAGCAGGTTTGTAACCCTGTCTGTTAAATGTATTCATCTAATCAAATGCCACACACGTATGGATAAATATTTCTAGATATCAAAATATGAAACACTTTAATGGTGGTATGACATGAAAACAAACACTGACAATAAAGGCACCAAACTTTGGTCCCTATTGGACTTTTGCCTGGTACATTTTCCTTGCACAGTATGTGATTTGTGATACAAAAATATATTTTCAAACTCCATCTGCATCTTAAAAATGTCAGGCAGCTTGTTGGTTTCACCCAGCACATCCCTGCCCACCCACAGCCCTGTTAGTTTGCACACCCCAAATGACATATAAATGTCTTTGTTTAAATTTTTGGGAAAAATACTTTAATTTTATAGTGGAATCAAAGTTATTTAAAATATACTCCTTTTCATGGGGAGGCTGACTGCTGAGGAATTTATGCCTGTAACTTGCATTTGTAAATTCTTTCTCGATAGGAGGTTAACCCCATAATGTATAAAATAGTGTTTTCTGATGCTTCAACTGCTGCTTATAAAACAAGTTAATGCAGGTAATTAACCAAACCTGACACAGAGGAAGAAATACTGCTAGATGTCATTTCCAAACAAGCAGCATTTTATTAAAAATGCTTTCCTTTCAGATTTCAACAACTGTTATTGCAGTTGCTCAGGTGTATTGAAGTTAGTATCACAAAGTTGCACTTGCTGAATTATAATGTGTTTTATTTGGTGCAAGAATGCTAACAATCACTTAGATATGGAAAGTCAAAAAAATATTCACCTACATCTGCATCACCCACTTACAGTTTTGTTCCTCTATGTTTTTTGTAAAGGAAATAGTGTATTCATTAAAGGTTTTTAGGAGAGTACAGTATTATGAACTAATCTTAAAACAATGGTATTGAAAGAATTACTCCTGTAACACACACACAAAACCATTTGTATGTATTAGCATGCTGGACTACAAGTGTAATAAGTACTTTACACACAGCATCAGTTTTTATAGTTTTAATTCTTTTTGTTGTTTTCACTTTTACAATAGATAATAGGAATTTTTCTAGATAAATTGTAAGGAGATCTGCAAATATGCATTAATGTGTTCCCAGTGGGCAGTTAGGGTCCCAATCTTCTAACCAATATTTACCTTAACATCAGTTCATTAGGAGGGTTGTGTACATAATTTAAAAATCTAAATATTAGACCTGATGAGCAATGGGTCCCTATTACAATTGACAGAGAGGTTTATGGGTTTTGTAATAGTGACAGTGGAAATTTTTACTTCTTCCCATGTCAGATGGATTTTAAATCCTTTAATGCATTAAATATAGAAACAATCTGTACTTTCTCACAAACATGTTAAAGTTTTCCCATTTTAAGTGAAGTGCTGGCAGTTTAATAGGCTTGTTTTTAACTAGGTTTTTAAAAGTTGAAATTTGCCAGATGTCATTGACTTGTTTGAGCCTTTATTCCCTTGGTAATAACCATGTGTGAAGCCTTTTTTTAAAAATGCTCTGTCCAGCCTTTGGATCCAGTGTTTCATTTATCAGCGCTGCTGCCTTATTCTGCACAAGACTTAGAATTTGCTATTTATGTAATCTTGGCAGAGAAAAGGAGTACAGAGATTGTTGCTTTTGTAGGAGTCCTTTTGCTACGCTGAGAGTAAAGATATATATCTTTCATCAAAGAAATACCAGTGGTGTTTTTTTTTTAAATGTTAAGAATCTCGGTTTTTAAAAATAGAAAGCCCTTCACATCTAGTCATGGTTTTATTAATAGACAATGAATTCCCTTTGGTGAGTACATGAATGATAGAGGCTCATAAAGCTTTGCTAGGGTTATTCTCCTCCCTGGCTGCTAGAGCATTATGTTTAATGAAGCATTAATTTAACTAATCTTACTGTCTTCTCTAAAAACAAACCACCAAATTCTGAACAACTGCTAGAGCAATCATCGGGGGAAGATTTCTGAATTTGTTTTTAAGGGTGTAAAATGAGATGTCTTCTGTCTTCCAGGCTTGTTAAAGTTGCACAGTATCAATTGCCATTGATAAAAAGCGTCTCCAAGCCAACTTCCTGAGGGGGGCTCTGGGGGACAGGTCATAATTTGTCATGACCCAGGCACGATTACTTGAATGTTGTTATTATTGGAGTAGAAGACCCTTAGGCTGTCATCCTTCCTGTTCAGCAGCCTTCCCCAACCGAGTGCTCTCCAGATGTGTAGCTCCAGAATTCATCCCCCATCACTCCTATGTCTTAGCTGGAAATGCAGGAGTTCATGTTCAATACATCTAGAGGGCACATAATTAGGATAAATATATATATAATATATATTTACATTTACATAGGAGTTTGATTTTCTAGCATGTTACAATTTTCTGCCTTCCTACTTTTTTTCCTGCATAGCACAAGGAATTGGGAAGAGAAAAAAAAACACCACCCCAAAACCCAACGTTCTCAGACACCATGCTTTCTGAAGAATGTTAAAGAACAGAGTGACAAAATTAAAAGAAGCTGTATCACAACTGGGAATGTCAAGATGACATGTAGTTACTACATAACCACAAAGGAAATTTTGTACGTAAGCGTAGCCTAGCGACTTTTGAAGATATTAATAAAACTATTTGTTCGCTGAGAAGAGTGTCTGAAGAATCCTTGTTCAATTTGAGGCTGTTGTGGAATCTAATAAGTTCTGAATTAAACCTTGATAGCTGCCTCAATTTGTGTGGTCATAAAACTACTGCTAGATAAGATTAGTGGTCCATTATACACCGTGGGTGGTCAGCCAGAAGCATGAGTGCCACATGTGTTACAGGAGCAGAAATACATTGCATGCTTAGATTGGTACAAGGAGGCCTATGGGTCTGACTCTGAGATCACAAGGCCTATGTTCCTGCATACTCTCTAGCTTTCATTTTTTGGCTTTGCCAAACCGTACAATCACCTGGAAAGAAGGGATCAGAATGGCATTCATGTCTACGCACTCAGAGCTAGAGAGATGCATTTTCATACTTGGGATTTGCCCAATATTTGACTGCAGTTAATCTGTCTATTCCAGAAGTAAGTAAAATATTTGAAGAAATAAGATAATGTCTTGCTCATTTTCCATGTTGCCATGCTCTACAAATGGGATAGAACTTTACTTCCCAAATTTCTCACTGTAATGCTTATCAGAGACTTCATTGTGTTGAAATAATTTCACATTCCAGAGAACCATCAAGAAACTATCAATGTCCAGGATCAAGTACAAGGATACAATAGTAATTGATAATAATCCTTTGTTCACCACATATCAAATAGCCACACTCCTCCTAATCTTCTCAATCTGACAGCACCCAAGCATGTAAGATTGCATCTTATCATCAATGCAAATGGCCATTCCACATATTTGGAGACATCAGCCTGAAGAAGTTTGTCCTAGGCTTTAAAACAGTTTTGCTTGAGAAACCTTCTAGTTATGCAGTAATACACTGAATAATGCTAGACTTGACAAACCTATTTCAATTGATATGAAAATAAACCTAGGCTGGTCCATTTCTCCCCACTTTCACTTGCATTTTAAATAATTTACTTCAAAATGCATTATCCATCCGGTTCAAACTATTGACCTTTGGATTAATAATTAGTGGATAATGGAGTAGTATAATAAAACTGCTGCTTTGCATATGTATTCCAAATCACTATTTTTGTGACCATGTTTGTGTGCCATTACTTTTTATTCCATTTCTATTAAATAACATTTATTCTGCCTAGCCAAAATGGCCATTATGATGGTGGAAAATAGCAGATAGGTGCATATTATATGGCCTGTATAGAATAAAACGTATATATTGCATTATATGCAATGTGTATTGTGGAGCCTGTATTTGGTATTTGTGGCTAAGTAGGCTATATAATTTTGCTTATCTGACTTGAGAGAAGCAAAACAAGAACCACCTCGCAGCTATCCGAGCAAGACTATATAACCCATTTTCTAGAGCTATCAAATATACATCATCTATGTAATTTATGTTTTTATATTGTCAGGTCTTGATTTTAAGTTTTCTTGAATGAAGAGAAGCATTTTATTTTACAGAGAAACTAAAAGTGTTTCTGTGGCACTACTGGAGTGGAAGCTACCCTGGCTCAAGGTGAATTGTTTCAAGGAAAGAAAGAAATTCAGCTTGTTAGCTGCTGTATTTAATCTTGCAAAATGGTAGAAAATTAAACCATCTCTTCTTTAGTTCCATTTATTTAAAAGTATGTGACATAGTTTGGGTTGAAAAAAATTACAAACCTTTCAAAATGTATGGTTTATTCAGATCTAATCTCCATTTTTTTTAATGTTATCAATAAAATAGTTGCCAGATGATTAGCTTCTTGGCTCCTCTTCCCAGGTATTTTTTCTGATAGAAATGCCTAACAGATGGTTAAAATAATTGTAAATCTTCCCCAGATACTAAATAAGTTTATATATATACTTTCCAAATTGATTTTCTCTTTTTCCCAATGTTTACTTCTGTGTTGTTTTCTTATCATTCTGTTCTTTTTAATCCAATACTTTGCTAAGCTACTGCTTCAGTTAATTTAAAAATAAGAAAAAGCTGTGACCAGGGTGTGATCATTAGAAATGGCTTGCTTCCATTTAATGATACACTAGCTAGCAGTTCCACAGAACTGAAAACTGAAGAACAGGTAGACTTTGACTCATTACCACAATTGGGACCAGAACGTCTGTCGCTAAGTGATGTAGTTATTAAGTGAGTCACGCCTAATTTTATGACCTTTTTTTGTTGTCATCATTAATCGAATCCAGTTTCTTCCATCTACTCTGCTTATCAGAAGCCACCCGGGAAGGTCACAAATGGCAGTCGTGACCCGGAGACATTTCAACCATCATAAATACATACCAGTTGCCAAGTGCCCAAATTTTGATCTTGGCCATAAATGCAAGGACCAATCGTAGGTCACTTTTTTTCAGTGCCCTCATAACTTTGAGTGGCCATTAAACAAGTGGTCATAAGTCGAGGACTACCTGTAGCTCAATCTTTTTGTAATTTTTGGTATGCAGATTCTTCAGCCTGTGCCTTGCTTTTTGATGGGACAATCATAGGTAATATTGGATATGGGTGGGAGGTGTATTTTCATAGCTTTTCTTAGTTCTCTAAAAGGAGGATATCTAGGATTGCAACGGTTGAAATCAAGACTTCTTTTTGATAGCCAAGCCCTTTTAATCAGCACAGACACTATACCAAATTAGTAATATGCCATTCAGGCCAGCGTCTATTTTTGTTCTGATCTACAAGAGAGGAGACATCTTTCCATCTATAGAGATGGAGGCATTTTTGACCCCTGTTTAGGATGGATTTGCTATTGACTGGCATAATCTGGCCTAACCTAATCCATGTTCTTGGCTCCTCCTCCTCCTTTTGTCCTGAATTCCAAGCACTTGTAGGGAGGAGGAGTTATGTATATATACAGTTGAAAGGGTTCCACAAATGTCCTTGCACTTGGAAATCCCAATGAGGAAGTTTCTTCCTGATTAGGGATGAGTGTTTGGAACACACTTTCAGTCTTCTTCCCCTGTCCCAGCCAACTTGAACTGCATCATCTCTGTCAGGACAGCCCTTGTCGAATGGGTTGCACAGATTCATATCACTTGCCTATCATTCCTCCAGTTGAATAATAAATAACCTAATAAATAAATGCCTAATATGTGAGCTTTGGCACAATTTATAGCTTTGGAAGTAATAGGCAGTAATTCTGGCAGTAATTCAAGAATTAATGCAGGGTCTAATGTTAGCTTTATGGACACTTTTTTTATCATAAACTCGGGGATTCATTGGTGGCCCCCAAAACCCCAACCCCAGAGCTGGGAGGTCTCAGACTGTGAGATGGGGGTTTTACTTTTGAATTACTTTTTGAACAACAAAGAATTAAAAAACTGAATCATTCCTCACCCTGACTTGGGCTATTTTCCCCCATTTTAGGTGTTAAGGCCTCCTTTTTGCTTCTGAAACCCCAAAGTTAGTTGATTCAGTTGGTTATTGCTCTTGGGAATCATACAGCTAATTGTGATGTTCTCTGCATATCTTCAATTATGCTGTGCTTTACTTTTATTTTTACTTAGATGTTAACACCAGATATAGTGAGCAATGTCTGCCCCACTGGCATCCAGCATGCTCAGTTCTACTCTTGGGCCTGTTCACCCTTCTCAAATTGCCACCCATACTCTGAATCATCCCATAGCAGCATCCAGGCCTTATGACAAAAAAAGATCAAGACACCAGTGCTCCTAAAACATCTGCCAGGGTGTGCATCCCTATAGGGGAGATCTGCTTCTATGGTCTTGAGGGTCATAGCTCTCCTCCTTCTCCTTAATGGCTCCCGATTCACCAATGTGGGCAACCAACATGGGAAGATTGAAGAGATACCTTGAATTATTTCCTTCTGGACAGCTATAATTACAATGACCATACATCCCTTATTATAAAGGACAGTCCTTTATACCTAAAGTTGCCCTTTAGGTTTATTTAATTGAATGGTTTATCTCCTTGATTTTCCTTTTGAATTCTCCTTTATGAAATCAAAGTTATAAACACAAACAATGGTTTCTTTTCCTCTTTTAGATTTGCCCCCTTTTCAAATTTGTCCTTTATTTTTTCCATGAAAAATGGTCAATGTGCCTATAATGTAGAGCAGTGGCCCCCAACGTTTGGGGCACCAGGGACCCGTTCTGTGGAGAGAGGCTTTTCCGCAGACTGGAGAGGGCGTGCTTTTGGGTGTTGCCTGTATCCTGTAGATGGGACTTTGCTTGTTTGCGCGGCCCAGTTTCAGGCATGCCGCAGCCCAGTGCCAGTCCACAAACCAGAGATTGGGTACTTCTAATGTAGAGAAGCTAAGGGAAAGATTAAGCAAATACGCAGCCATTATTAATGACAAGGACATGGCTTAATTTTTTCTTTTTTTAAGTCAATGGGAACAGCTATTTGTAAGGCAAAGATGCGATTGGCATCTTGCCCAGTGGCCTCCCACTCAAAAACTGATGACTTCAGAGACATTTTAGAAGTTCTGTGCATATCTTCTGTTAAATTAAAAAAAACTGAAGGCATGAAAGTGGTTTTAAGGATTCTGAATAATTTTTTTCTTAAATACAGATGCATGAGAGAAGCAGGGTAGGTTGGGAGGGTTCCTGCCTGCTGGATCAGTCCTCAGGGTGGGAGAGGAGGACGAGAAATGCAGAATTATCTTCCTTGGGGGCTAAACATTTCTTGTAAGAGTCTGTCCATGGCATGATTTCCGGCCACAGAGAAGAGTGCAAAGCATCTGGAGAAAAGGAGACTTTCTTTACCAGCTTGTTTCCTGCAAGTTAAATTGGAAGACCTTGTCTGTGCAAATAGATTTCAAAATAGAGCCTGCCCTTTGACTGTGTCTGTAATTGCACAGCTCACACAGTGTTTTATTTGGCTGCCAAAGTAGTTAACCCCTAGAACTTAAAGGCTATGGATGGCGTGACCAGCACGGGTGTGCAGACATGACCATGTGAATGCCTTGTTGTTTAAATAAGCCTGCTTATGCCAGACTTTTCTTATAAATCTGGGGGCGGGCATCACACACGCACACACACACACACACACACACACACACATATCTAAGGTATAGATAAAGCTATTGGGTATGCAGATAATGAGATTATAGTAGCTAACTTTCAAGAAAGAAAAAAAGTTGTTTCATTGCTTTGATGTAACCAATGTCTGTCAACAGGGTAAATTTGTTTTTCTTTAATTTCAAGAGCTCTTGTGCTTCCTTCTATGTCCAATCAGTTTAAGCTTCTGCCTGAGGCACTCCCTGTGTTGTTCTTCTCTTCTACCAATGTGCAGGTTATTGCATGTGAAATGTGAGCCTCACTTTTCCTGCACAGGTTACAAAGAGTTGCAAATAGCCTTTATCATTTATATGGGGTGGCTTTCAAGCATATGTGCATTAATCCGTCTCTTCTATTTACACAATCATTGTGTCACTGAGCATTCTGGGACTTTCCTTCATAAAATGTGTGTTATTTCTTATTTGTTGCAAGATTTGGTAACTCTATTTAAAAAAAAAACTTGAATTGCTAACCAATTAAAATGTATATCTTCCAATTTAATTTGTTAGACTCCGTGGTCATTCTGTGTTCTTATTCAAATTTAAAACCATCATACCTGTTGCAAATGAGCTTATTTTTTATAAAGAGAGAGAATTAATCAAGAAACGAGATTAAACTTGTGTGGGTAAATGTTAACTATGTCAGCATGATAGTCGTAGATAAAGCAAGTAATTTTATGCTTGACTGAACAAAAGTCTGTTCATCCAGTAATCAATTGCTTATCTTGGTTAGCTTGATGGCCATTGTTCTGAATATCATTTCAGTTATTTATTTGTGATTTGGTACATGGATGATGTTTGCAACTTGTACTAATATAGTTTAGCATTTTGAAGAGTTCAATTTTTTGCATTTGAATATATGTGGGTGGGCATAAATGGGTAGATACTGAAATAGACACATAAATTATATAAAATTTAGTTCCTGCCATTACACTGAGAATCTACTGTGGTAACCTTTTAGCATGTTGATTGAAGTTTAAACAAGTTTTTAAATAGCTTGATGAAACACAGGAGAGTTTGCACTAATGTAAGTTGAAATTATGTGGTTTTCTGATTCTTATAGCTCTTTAAAACATAAACTAATTATCGTTGCTACTATTAAATTAAATCTGTTGGGGTAGGGTCAAAATGAATCTTGTTGACCAGAAGAAAAATCATATGTGAATTACTAAAATTTCCTTAATTAAGGGTCATTATGGAATACACATAAAAATCCTTATTACTAAGTGAGTGAAATGGGAGCATTTCATTATATACTTTAACACATGTGAATAGATAACAATTACAATAAACCTAGAATAAAAAAGGATAATATATGTAAGGCATACTAAGTGCAATAAAAATAAATATATATATATATTCTATGTTTATTGTCAGACCATTTCTGTACAATACCTTTAGTCAAAATAAATTATTATCTAATATATTTTTTATGAATGGAATTGTGGGAAGTGAAATCTTGAAGTTTAAGCCTGCTAACTAAATATTGTTTAATATCATAAAGATATATTATCAAATTTACAGAAGGCACAAACATATTTTTTCTGATTTATTATTTCAGCAGTAAAGAAATGCTGATTTTTTTTTTCAAACACATTCTAAATGTTTTGTTTTGTTCACTAGCATCTGCCATGGCTTGCTGTTCCTAAAATAAGATGGTAAATAATCAACACACAGCACCACTTTTAAGGATGTTTTTTTCAAAGGAAATATTAACCCTGGTAAAATATTTTAAAACTAAAATGTTACACAATCTTTCTGAAAAGTAGATGTGTTTCTAAAAAACCATGTACAATTTCTAAAACAATGTTTGATCCACTTAGAGAAATGTATTTAAGACACTAAATGTTTGAATTCATGAAAAAGATATTAGATATTGGTTATCTTATTTGACATAATTTGACAACAACTGAGATTTTTATAAAGTAGAAGACAGAATTATGAATTGGACTGAAGAATGCAATCAGTGATTGAAGAAGGCAGTATGGCAAATTGTTGTGAAACTTGGCAGATTTGAAGATTTAAAACAACATTCTTTGTCAAGGAAAAAAAATTCTAGTGCAATTAAGTTTTCAGTTTCTCTGAAAAGCTCTCCTCAAGATGACTTTCCTCAATCAGCCTTTTTAACTGTTTTTCTAATGCAACATTTTATGTTAACACAGTGAAAAAAAGATTAATTTTTTGTAGTTTAGGTTGCATTAGATTGCATCGTGCTTTCTGATATGGTATGCCTTGTTGCCGATGGTTGCATTCTGTGGTTTAAATCAAAGCAGGTTTCCATTTGTGCCTAAACAGCTGCTGTAGAATCCTCTGAGAGAAGAAAGAAAAACCAGAGCTTTGTAAGTTGTTTTCCGCTTGTAATTAAAAGCAAAGAAAAATCCCTTGCTACAGCTCTTGGCAGTCACAAGAGGGAGCTGGGGACTTAATCCACATCTAAAGCCCAAGAAATCTATCTCTTATCAATACCCATCCGATAAGATCTGCCAAAGCAAGCGGATGCAACCTCTTTTGAACCATCCTGATTATGTTTTCTTCTACCTTTATATAGCAATTCATAACATTTGGTTTTCCGTGCAGTGTGTTTTAAATCCTGTCTTATAAGTAACAACCACAGAATAGGAATAGTTTCCTATGTTCTGCTGTCATTTGATTACTTGCTTTTAAAAATGTATTTCTTGGGATTGCAATGAAAAATAGAAGAAAATGTGGCCATTGTCAAGAGGAGTGGTGGGAAATCACTGGGTTCTGTTGGATTCTGTTTTCCATTAAGTCCAGAAAGCCAGGTCCTAAGGTTGGTACCACAGTTAGATTCGCATAGATCCTTTTGATACCCAATGAACCTGATGTCCCTCTCTAGTACAAAAAAAAAAGTTGTTCCTGAAATTTTACCAAGTTTCCAGTCCCGCGAAGCACTTCGGCCTTCTGAAGAAAAGAAGATGATGATGGAAAGAAAACAAAAAAGGGACGGCTAGGAAAGCAGCAAGAGGAGAAAAGGGGAGTGTTCTCCCAATAAAAATAAAAGGATTTAATGAAAGGAGAAGGACAGGCAGGTGCAAAACGTCATCAGCTTTCCACATGGCCCAGATTGCACACTGCCTTACTTTTTGTGCATTTGTCTTTCCTTGTCTCCAAAAGATTGTCCTACTTTTCCACTCTTGGTCCTCTCGTTCAAATTTTTGTGGTAACAAAATTGATGTGGAATGAATTGGTATCCTCTAAGAGAATTACAAATAATAGGCATTTTTTTCTTCAGTGCTGTCCCATAACATTCTATGAAGTACGCCGGCTACATAAGATACGGCTGTTTTAAGATCTCCCAGAGGAAGAATTCACTTACAGAGAGAATAGGACAATTCTCCCAACGATTTTTATTAGTTGTATGTTTCCCAGTCCATGATATATAATTGTTAGTAGTGCCAAGTATTTAAATGCCCCCTAAAAAGTTGGAGAGTGCTGGAGTTGATAGACATTGGAGTTAAATATCTGGAAAGTTGCAGATTTTCTATTCTTAACCAGGAATCATCTTAACTTGCTTGAGAAATAAAATTATAAACTTTGTTCTGTCATACTCCTCTTTATAGCAAGTTAGGCTATATAGATCTATATCTGATGAAGAACTTAAAACTTTAATCTGGGCAATTCTGAATTGTGATGTCTCTTAGAACTGCATATCACTGAATTCAAAAGCATGCTGGCTTACCCCTCCTACCCACCGCCCCCGTCCTTCCTTAAATTTCTATCCAGTCAATAAGGGTATTTTGACAGAAACTTACTTTTTAGATAAGGAAACTCAAAAATGCATTCTGGTGATCAGTGGATTAATTTAGCATGATTTACAGCACAATTTCATGCATATTTTCATGAAATGCCATTATGTTCACTGGGCTTTATTGTTCACATAGTATTGGACCTTACTTAACTTTTATATAATTTAATTGCTGTTCCTGTATTGAGTAACTATAGCTCTTCATACGGATCTCCAAAATATTTAGCAGGTGCAGTGAATAATTAGTTTTTGTTGTATGTTCTGATGATAGCCGAGGAATATATCTGACTCAATTTGCAATAGCAGTTGCTTTTATGTTGATAATGCATTTTTGTCAGCATAATCATTATACTGAAGAAATTTTGCCGAGATGCAGGGTGAAATGTCGTTCAAAAATCCTGAGCAATATTGATCTCCTGGAGCAGGAGAACCTGACTACTAAGAGAATCTGGGTTATCTCTATTCCAAGAAATCCATAGTAACTCACCACTTTTCCAATTTATCCCCTGATCAATACTTTGTTATTGATCTCCTGAAACCAGTAGAACCTGTATATAAGTATGTAGAAATGGTGAAGGTTATAAACAGGGATTGGAAAGCATAACTGTGTTTATAGCTCTGTCCTGAGAATGTGCCAGTGAACAGTGTAGTAATGAATAGAGCTTTCAGTATCCAGAGTGTATTGACGTTCAGTAAGAAGAGAGAGCAAGAAAGAAGAATAAATCTTAACCATTTGAAAGATGCCTAATAAATTCTTAGATGCTAGATGAGAGAATGTAAACAAGATTTCACTTTTTTGGGGGGATTGGGTTTAGAGGCATAGCTTAACCCTACTTATAATTAGCAAAATGAAAAATGAAAAATGATCAGATAATGAAATTTTTGACTATATAGAATGTATATGCACTATTTAATTGGTATTAGTTTAACTTTTATTTTTTGTATACCTGGTGTTAGTTTATTAGTTTACAGTATTTTTATTTTAATGTTATGAACCTGAGGATGAATGTAACTGTAACCCAGGAGGGAGGAGAGGGATGTAGTTGTAACAGCAACTTATGGTCTTAGAAGAGGCATGAAAACTATGTTAGAGCTGGCTTCAGTAACCCATATGGGAGGTAGCCCAGTAATGTTTTTTTGGTATGAGTTTTATCAAACTGCAAGGATGGAATTTTTACTTCTGGAACATCTAAGCCAATAGGACCTGATAAATGTACAGAAAAGAGAAGTTGAATCAAATCAACCTATTTTCCAAAGGACCTGAAGGCCAGACAAGGTATAATGGATGAAAACTGATCAAGGAGAGATTCAACCTAGAAATAAGGAGAAATTTTCTGACAGTGAGAACAATCAATCAATGGAATAGCTTGCTTTCAGAAGTTGTGGGAGCTTCATCACTGGAGGCTTTCAAGAAGAGATTGGACTGCCATCTGTCAGAAATGTTGTAGAGTCTCCTGCTTGGGCGGGGGATGGACTAGATGACCTCAAGGTCCATTCCAACTCTCTTATTCTGTCTAGGTTCTCCTGCTTGAGCAGGGGATTGGACTAGAAGACCTCCAAGGTCCCTTCCAGCCCTGTTATTCCCTCCCATATTTTGGCTGTGGCGATTGAGAATTTAGGACAGTGATGGTGAACCTCTGACAGGCAAACACCCAATGTTTGAGGTGACTACGCCAGTGCCCACAAACATCCTGACAATAATTATTGTGAGAAAGAGGTGTGCTCTCGTATGCCCTCTGGAGCCTCCAGAAGTGCCATGCCCTTCCAAAAATCACATGAGAATGGGGTGTGCTTTCACACAGTTTTCAGAGGCTGCAGAGGCTGTGGAAGAGCATTCTCCAAAGCCATTCAAGAACAAAGGACTTGTGTGACCTGGAGCAGCCTTTGATAAGCCTCAGGAGCCTGGCAATAAAAGACAGCTGGGCCGTGAGGGCAGTTGTGTCATTCTCCAGGGCTCACGCACCTTGGGGAATGAAGTGAGGCAACCATTTTGAATGACAACAGTGGTGCTGTAGCTGAAGTCAAGGCCCAGCCCTCTACCTCAGGCCTAGGTGTCGCTGTCCAGGGGAGGCCTAGACATGTCAGAGAGAAAAATATTTTTTCTTTCAGTGGATTGTGTATATGTATGACATGCCAGAAGAATCAAGTTAGGCATTTTCCAAATTGTTGACACTTGAATCCAAAAGGTTTGCCATCGCTGGGCTATGAGAACTGGAGAATTAGTAGTATAGTAGTAATTAGTAGTACATAGTAGTACAGTAATTCTAATTAGTAGTACAACCACAGAAAAATCTATTGAGGAAGAAAGTTAAAGATATCCCTTATTTACAGGAAGAATTTGGGATGTTAAGAGGATTGCGATCAAAAGACCACTTTATAAAGAAAGATAAGGGAGAAGAATGGGGATTACTTTATGGCATTTATGTTATATGAGGTAGTTTACACTTTGAAAAATGAAGAGAAAAAGTCAAGTAAGAAATAGGAAATTTCCAAGAGAACAGAAAAAGCACACTATTATAAAATAATAAAAATATTTTTTTCAGCCTGAGGTAGGTAATTAAAAAGCTTCAAGTTTTCTTGAATCAAGCTTGGGTCTTCATTATTACATAGATATGTCCAAATCATATTTTGTGCAATAGTAGGTAATTGGGTTACCATTGCCTTCTTCAGTATTTAATTTGCTTTGTAGTTGACTGCTGTTTAGAAAAAAATGTGTTGTTCTGCACCAAAATTGTGGTTCCTGCTGCATGATGCAGTGATCAAAGAATGCATCTTTACAGTGAGTCTGGCCATCTAATAGTCCAAGTGCGGGTTTTTGCTCAGGACAAGAGATTTTATTTCCTAGTTGGGAGAAGAATATACAAAGTCTGTACAAAGAAATGGTTAGAAAACATCTAAAACCTCTCCTTCATCTCTAAAATGAAGGAGAAAGAAGAACCAAGGGATGCTAAGTTTGAATCTTCCTCTCTCTCCAATGCTTCTGCCATTTTGTCCATTGAAAGGAGCATACTGGGTTCAGGAGACCATTGTACTTTCCATCGCTGTCATACTATTGATCCATGAGATCAGTGGGAGAAAATGCCATTTGTGCTACTCTGCTCATCAGTGTTGTCATTCATATTGAGCCTTGGTGGCGCACTTAATTAGTGCTCTGGCTAAGTGATTCCACTTAGTTCCATCTGCCTGCAATTAGGGTTGGTTCGAATCTCACCAGGCTCAAGGTTGACTCAGACTTCCATCCTTTCGGGGTAGGTAAACTGAGGACCCAGATTGTTGGGAGCAATAAGCTGACTTTGTAAAAAATACCGCTTGGAAGAGGCATATACAAAGAATGAAGGAATTTGCTGAGTACTTGAATTGTGCTCAAAACTGTAAGCCGCCCTGAGTCTCTGGAGAAGGGTAGGATATAAATAGAAATATATAAAAATAAAAAATAAAATAGAAGTGTCTCCATTTAGTTATGACTTGTTCCTCCGTCATGAAGAGAGGGATTTCTATTTATAAACTGAATATTTGGGTGGGAGGGGGGGAGTTGGGGGTACCAAAGAGCAGTGATGGCTAACCTTTGCCGGACCGAGTCCCCAAAGCATGTGCGCGCCCGAACCCCCAAAATGCAATGGGCACGCGGCCCCCATGCATGCGCCCCTCCTCATGCGCATCAGAGATCCGAAGACCAGTTGGCCGGCGGGAGGTGTGCGTGCAAGCACAGCGGAGCTGAGGCGATGGCTCACATGCCATCAGAGAGGGCGCTGCATGCCACCTCGGGCACGCGTGCCAGAGCTTCGCCATCACGGCTTTAGAGTCTCAAAAACAAAAATGAGCAGAGGGAAAAACGAAAGGTAGGTTAAGAGGCTCTTGATGAGATCAGAATCAAATAAAAGCGGGATCTAGAAAATCCTTGCAACTCTAGCTGGATTTCGTTCAGGCTCTGGACATAACAAAGTAATCTGATCAGAAAGCGACCAAAGCTTCCAATTATAAATAAATAAAGCAGGGAGAATAAGTGTGAACAGCTTCTCACTCTCCGCGATAGATTGCAGTTGGCGCTGGGTTAGAACAAGGTAGATCCTATTATTATTCTCCAAAGCACCAGAGGCAGGATGAGAAGTAAAAGCAATAGCAATAGCACTTAAGACTTATATACCGCTTTACAGTGTTTTTACAGCCCTCTCTAAGAGGTTTACAGAGTCAGCCTCTTGCCCCCAACAATCTGAGTCCTCATTTTACACACCTCGGACAGATGGAAGGCTGAGTCAACCTTGAGCCTGGTAAGATTTGAACTGCCAAACTGTAGTCAGCTGGCAGTCAGCAGAAGTAGCCTGCAGTACTGCACTCTAACCACTGCGTCACCATGGCGCAGTATAAAGGGTGGAACTTGTTAAAAAGTTAAAAGTTAAAAAGAAATCCAAGCTAGGAGACATTTTCTGACTGTGAGAACAATTAATCAATGGTTAAGGTTAGGGTTGCGTCCTGGAGCTGTGGGTGCTCCATCACTGGAAATTTTCAAAAATAGACTGGATAACCATTTGAACAGGATGGTATATGGTCTGCTGCCGCACTGAACTGGGGGTTGGTCTAGAAGACCTCCAAGGTCCCTTCCAGGCCTATGATTCTATGAGAGCTGTTGTAGGTGGAAAGATATAAACTATCTGGGTACAAACAATTCCCCCAGTTTCTTTTGGTGAGTCCTGAAGCTCCCACAAAAGGGTGCCACCGAAAAGGTGAATTGCTATTTATCAATTCAATAAATATGCTGTTTAACAGGGATGCAATTTATGCACGTCAGTTTTTGTTAAAAGCTAGACCATAAAAGAGTTATAAGAAACCTTTGGAACGCTTAACAGAATTAGCTCAGTCTCTCTATCTGTCTCCTGAATACCAGTTCAGCATTTCCAGTTTCATCTGATTCAGTTAGCAAAAAAAGTAGCAGGCATAATTAACATATTTGACAGCAACTCATTACAAATCTTCAAGTTGGAGCTTCACACCAATTAAAAAAAATAAAAATACCCAGTTGTGAGTTTTATGGGACATTTAGTGCAATGCCAAAGAGATGAGTCTCCCTGCGACCGGTAAGATCGCACAGAGTCGGTCTCCTCCGGGTTCCGTCAGCTAAACAATGCTGGCTGGCAGGCCCGCGGGAAAGGGCCTTCTCTATGGCGGCTCCAGCTCTCTGGAACCAACTACCTCCCGAGGTCCGGACTACTTCCACCCTACTGGCCTTCCAGAAAGCAGTTAAAACTTGGCTTTTCCGGCAGGCATGGGGCTGTTGATCTCGCTATTGTGACTCAGCGAGATCCAGCTCCAGATGGGATATGAATGTTTGTCGTCATTTTATTGTTTTAAATCGCTTTTAAATTTTGTATAATGTATTTCCATTGTGTTTTTGTTGTGAGCCGCCCAGAGTCCTTTGGGAGTTGTGCGGCATATAAATTGAAATAATAAATAAATAAATAAATAAATAAATGAGCAGATGGTCCAAAGAAAGCCCATGGAACCCACCCTACATGTCAAAGAAAAACAATTGTGCATTTTTGGCTTTCCAGACACAACTTGGAAGCGTAAGTGACACCATGAATGAAAATCTCCAAACGATCAAGGATGAGCTCTATGTTTTCATTTGCCTCTGCTGCTCCTGCCCTGCCCCAACAACAGATGTGACCTATCTGGTCAATAAAAGCTACTTTGGGGTCACAAATTTCAAGTTGGATTGAAAATGTTCTAGATCAGGGGTCTCCAACCTTGGCAACTTTCAGACTTGTGGACTTCCAGAGTTCCTCAGCCAGTTTAATAGTGCTTTACAGCCCTCTCTAAGCTGTTTACAGAGTCAGGAGATTTCCCCTCAAAAATCTGGGTCCTCATTTTATCAACCTTGGAAATATGGAAGGCTGAGTCAACCTTGAGCCGGTCAGGATTGAACTCCTGGCAGTGGGCACAGTTAGCCTGCAATATTACATTCTAACCACTGGGCCACCATAGCTCTGGTGGAATCTGCCAATCACCAGATTTCTCACACACTAGGACTGTTTTTAATCCTAGAAAGCTACAGCTTTATTCTCGTTACAGAGAACTGGAGCTACAAAACAAGGAAGAAACCAGATATATGGAAAATAGTCCAAGCTGGTAGGATGGGCATTATTCACTATTTCTGAATCCTAGTTTTCTCCATGCATCTCCACTCTGAGGACCATCAAAACTCAAGATTATTATGTGTAGAATGGCTTTGTCTGGTGTTATTTTGGGATGGTGGCAGAATACTTAATATCTTAAAGAAAAACCGTATGTAAGGAAATCTGGTGCTAGACATGGAGATAACTTTAGATGGAACTGCCAAAAAAACCCAACAACAACCCCAAAACCCAACAACAACCCAACCCTGTTGTACCTATATTAAAATAGCACTTAGCACTTAGACTTATATACTGCTTCACAGTGCTTTTAGAAGCCCTCTCTAAGCTGTTTACAGAGTTAGCCTATTGACCCCAACAATCTGGGTCCTCATTTTACTGACCTCGGAAGGATGGAAAGCTGAGTCAACCTTGATAGTCAACCTTTGTAGTCATCACTACAAAACGGTAGTGTCTAGACCAGGGGGTGTTCACAGGCAAGTTTAAGATTTGGGGACTTCAACTCCCAGAATTCCCCAGCCAGCTGGGAGTTGAAATCCACAGACCTTAAGAGTTGCCAAGCTTGGACACCCCTGGTCTAGATCATGAGAGATGCTAGATTTAACACTGTGCTAGCATTGAGCTCAGAGAAGATGGACATCTAGAAACATGGATCTCACAGCTATTGTAGCATGCTCTCCTTGGATCTGCTGGGTCTTAGTTACAAAACCATGTGTGGTTCTGTATTTCAATGCAACTTCTATGTAATTAACATGGGAGGAACAGAAAATGAATAGCTAAGATGTCTATACTTACCCAGAACCCATTGTACTGCCAGAAATGCAATTATTTGCCAAGTGATCAGGAGTAACTGTTGGGGATACAGGAGGGAGCTCGTCATTAACTCCGTCCACTTTCATCTTCTTGACGGGCACATTTCCGACAAAGGTGGAAACTCTCTTAACCCGGATTGCTGGGCGAGGGCCGGGCAAAGACACCAAGCCAGGGATACTAAGCACGCCAGAATTCATGGCAACAGGCTGAAGAAGACAAGTCTGTTGGAGTCCCAGGGAAGGTGTCACCAGAGCTGGGGTACTCAGTGCCAACTGCCCACCACCAACAGCCTGAGATGTGGTGCCCATCACGTTCATTATGGGTACCATGCTAAGTACCGGGCCCCGGATCGTCCAAGTGGGCAAGGGGTTAGGAGTCAGGCCCGGAGGTGCCCGCAGAATGACCGTGCCAAGGTTGGGAGCAGCGGACATTGGTGTGGGGTTTGGTTTGGAAGCCTGCTCCCCGTCTTGAGTGGCCAATGGGCTTTCCTCGCCTTGAACTTTCATGCACACCTGGGCCAGCTTGTTCACCAGAATGATTCTGGAATTGGGCTTTTGTGCCTCAGGTCCCAGCACTGTTGTCACTTCGGGGGTGGAGGGCACTTGGGCACAACCGAGGGTTAAGGTTGGAGCTGGATCCGGAGCAGGGCTAGGATGGGCTGACTCAGTGCCATTGAGGCTGGCAGAGGTAGGAGGTGCCAGTGGCAGTGGCATCGGGCTGAGGCAAGAAGGTGGGCTGGCCTTGCTCTCGGGGGCATCCATGTTCTTCAGCACAAAGTCCACAATGTCTGAGGGCAAGTCCTCTGGAGCTGGAGTGGGGCCAGCCAGCTCTCGCTCGACCCTCGGCTCGGGCTGCTTGCCCTTGGTGGAAGGGTGTCCCCCCGTTGCATCTGCCTCACTGTCAGTGCCATCGTCTATGCCATCCAGCTGGTGGATATGGGGCAGTGGGAGGTCCAGCGGGTAAGGCGGCAGAGGTGGGTCTCGGGTCACCACAGTACGTGGGAAACGGAAGTAGCGGTCGGCCTCTCCTTCCTCCTCACTTTCACCGTCGCCCAACCCATCTAACTGGGGCAGGTCCAGGCTGGGTGAAGGGGGACATGTCCGTGGCCCTCCTAACTCTTCTTCCTGGAAAGGCTCATCCAGAAGGCTGTCGTCAAATTCCAAGTCAGAGACATTGAGCTCAAAGGCCAGCTCTGGCGGCACAGGGGGGGACGAGGGAGGGGGTGAGGTAGCTACGGGCCGCTGCTCGTCACACCCGGCTGAGGTAGAAGGATGCCTGAAGCCATTCCCAGCTGTGGGGTAGTCTGGGAGGGGTGGCATTGCCCTGAGAGAGGTGCTGGGGGGGCTAGTCCTGCTAGCAGGGGCTTGGGGTGGGAGAGGGGACCGGCGGGGGCGAGGGTTGCTGCTAGGTGACATGGGACTGAGGCGTTGTGTGCGGCGCGGAGGAGGGAAGTCGGGGTCACCCACAGTCAAGATATGATGGGACATGGATGATGCACTTCCTGCAAAAAAAGGGGAGGGAAAGAGAAAAAAAGGAGGTGTTAAGAAGAGCGAACACGCATTGGCTGCTGAGATCTCTCCTGGTCAGGAATGTGCTGTAGACACAAACCCCCAACCTTTCACCCCAGTTTTCAACTCTTCCGCCCACTTCAGTGGGGGCATTTATAGTAGTATTTACAAGGCGCCTGTGTGACACTGTTAAGAGTTAGATATGGATCAACAGCAAAGGGCTGGATTTAGTTCTCTTACAGCCATGTAGGGATTCTAGGCCAATCCCTCTTTTCACTCCACCTCCAGGTTCTGCCATCCCTTCTCCTACATTTGGGATGGGTGGAACCTAGCTTTGTGTTTCACAAGCAACCACCCTAGATTGTGGTCTAACACGATTAATGAACCCAAGTCATTGTGGCTCAATCAGAAAACTAAAAACGAAAAAGAGACCCCATCACTCCTGGGCTACCTCTCTGTGAATTGTTTCATCCCAGGAGTTGGTTCAAGAGCCAACTCCTTGATTTTTAAAATGCGTGATCCGCACCCTATGGATGTGGACTGCCAAGTACTCACCAGGAGAAGGCAACGGGCGGGATGACACCCCGCTTAGGGGCCGGCGGGTAGGGGAGTAGTTGGGCACTTTGATGCGAGCTCCAGTGAGAGGTTTAGGCTTGGAGACAGCAGGCTCTGGAGGTGGCAGAGGTCCTGGGTTCTGTGCTGGAGAGTGGCGCTCCAGTGGTGGCACAGGAGAAGGTGCCTCCTGAAGTGGCTTGTCTCTGAGGTTAGGGTCTGAAAACAGAGAACATGTCAGAAGTAGAAACCAGAAGCAGTGGAACCCAGGGATCTGAAATGGCTAAGGGGTAAGGACCTTAACCAGACTTTTATTGGCATGTTACTTGTAAGTTCAAGATAAAAAACCTCCAAGTTTATGATGCCACTCCAGATCTGGCTGATGGAGTAAAGAAGAATAACGAAGATATCTTTGGCAGATATATGCAAGAAGCTAGCCAAAATGGACTTAAGCCAAGTCCAGCACAAGAAAATGTTAAGGCACTGATGACGTTATCTAGTTTGGTAATGAAACTAGATTAGATTAGATGAAGGAAGATTATTGTTACATATGAATTAAAGATAAAGATGGTTTATAACTATAAACATGTCAATATATTTAACAGAACTATAAATAAGCCAATATAAAGAGTGTCAACTTGCAAAGCTCTCCAGACCAGCTTGCAAGTTGCCATGAGGAGGAGGGAGAGCGAGAGAGAGCTGAGGAAGCCATCCAGCACCCCAACAGAAAATGCATTCCATACAAGCCTTATTGAAGATTGTAGCCTAAGTGACCAGGGGCTAGCAGAAGAGGTGGAGTTTTGCAGCCCGCCAACATGGTCCATTGGAGAGTGTGATTTATGACATGGCCAGGGAGGAAGGGAGAAACGGGGTCATAGGGGCTTGCAAATCACATGGGGGGTTAGAGTTGACTGCATTAGAGTGATTGCCGGAATGGTGTTCCTAATAAATGACT
>JANHFM010004653.1:22770-40691 GCA_032468115.1 Grayia smithii | reverse complement strand
AGCAGGGGTGAAATCCAGCAGGTTCTGACAGGTTCTGGAGAACCGGTAGCGGAAATTTTGAATAGTTCAGAGAACTGGAACATGCCACCTCTAGCTGGCCCCAGAGTGGGGTGGGAATGGAGATTTTGCAATATCCTTCTCCTGGAGTGGGGTGGGAATGGAGATTTTGCAGTATCCTACCCCTGCCATGCCCACCAAGCCACACCATGCCCACCAAGCCACGCCCACAGAACCGATAGTAAAAAGATATGGATTTCACCCCTGAACTGAACTCTCTTTTTCAGAATCCAAACCTGAAATATTCATTTTAGATCTTGCTGAGTTTTTTATGTCAAACTGCTGTTGAATCTAATATTATTTAATATGTTAATCTAGTGCAGCCAAAGTTTTGATGCAAAAGCCAGAGGATTCTATATGAAAAAATATCACAACAAAAGCAGTCAGTGAAAATCAACTAGTGTTACTTTAGCTTCTTTAAAATGAAATATATGGTACACAATTGCTAATATTGCATTGAACAAATAATGCAATATTAAACTGAATCTAGGATTCCATATATTACACTGGTTCCAGAGCAAATATATATAATATACAAGATTTAGGACAATGTTTAATATTTCTGTTCATAAATCTTTGATTCTAAAATAGTCTGCTTTTAATAAAACAAAGAATTCCATTTGCAACAAAACTGGTAAAGTCCAAAGATTTAATCTATACAGTACATATCTTATCCCCAAAGGTAGCAAATGAATAGTTTTCTATTGTTTTGCTGTTGCAATTTCCATACAAGTAGTATTTCATTCTACTGCCTTAGTTGTTTTTTTAAAAAATCACTTGGATTATTTAAACTTGAATTTATTTAAAACTGAATGTAATTTTTCTTTGTAAAATATCCAAGAGATATCTTCATTTATAACAGAAAGTGAGTTTGTGCGTATGTTTGTTTCCTACATAGACCAAGACCTTTTGAAATTGGCTGAAGAAAAAAAAAAGAGAAAGGGAAAAATGTATAAGAGAAAGGAAAGAAAGAAGGAAAGGAAAAGGTGGGATACAGACTTTGATCATGACAAGTTAAAATGGAGGGAAAATAATAATGGCAGACTGAAAAATATGAATCTAATTTTAAAGGTACCTGGGCTATAACTTAAAGGATGGATCACATCCCTCCTATTTTATCTGCAAAAACAGTTTCCACAGTGAACAAGCATGCCATTGGATTCCATTCTAAACCCTGAATGTTAAGGAGCATGTTAAATGAAGATATATGTTGATCAACGGTGTTTTAGAATATAGGATGATTTCTTTGATATGTATTTATCTATCTATCTATCAAGAAAGTAATTTAATGTAATTGTTGAATCTGATAAAGGAGAAATCACGATGGTAAGTGACTTTTAACTGAATATGTTATGCTGCTAAAGACAGTAAATATATTTCCCAAATTAAAAAAAAATGTTTGGAAAAGTTCCATTTCATTGAATTACTATGTTTTTATTTCTCTCAGATCGTACATCATACTTACACAGAATATATTTGCTTTTGGTAGCTCCTACAGACTAATATGATTCTATGACAATATATGAGATTTAGTCTAGCTTTAGAAAAGTTGGAAAAAAACCTCATATATTATCATACCGGTAGTACACCTCCTTAATTTTATGACTCAAAATCCAAGATTCAGCCTGCATACAAAAGGTGGAATATTGAGAGAATTTTTTTATCAATATATGATACCATATAAGTTGATCAACATGCAATCCTGGGTATATATAAAAGGCTTTTGTCATTTCTTTTGACTAAAAGAAACAATATCAAAGACAGTTGTTATAAAATAGGTATAATGAAAGACTTTTGAGATAGAAGATATGTTTGAATCTTTGAAAACAAAAGAAATAGAAAATTGTAAAAAACATAAAAGCAGAATTCTTGAGGATTACCAGATATAGCTGGAGGAAAAATTGTAAAATTGTTTGATACAAATTGTATATGTAACAAATCAGAAAAAGAAGAGGCTCATTTCATCAATATTATTTTAATGCAGTCTAATGAAAACTTAATAAAGTGATAACCTCTTTGAGGAATGATGCATCATATAATGTGTGAAATAAAATATTTTCTTAAAAAATATCAAAATTAAGGAAACTGAAAAAATTCCTCAAAAAGAAAAGATTAAACAGTAAATAGCTCGGTGTTAAATAAAATTCTTGGTCTTTATGGTTTTCCAGCTAAATTTGGTAAATATAGATGCTTTACTCTCTGATCATAATTGAATTATGTGCAGAAGATCAAAAAATAGAACTAGGTGTACACCAGAAAAGGACCCTAATTTACCCCAAAGATTTTTAAATGCAATTATTACACGCATCTATTAATTTAAAGACTTAATAGAATTAACTATTACTTCTAGAGAAATTAATTCTGCTATGTACAGCTAATAATGTCATTTAAAGTAGACCCCCAGTGGCACAGTGATTAGAATGCAGTATTGCAGGCTAACTCACTGCTCACTCCAGGAGTTCAATTCTGAATGGCTCAAGATTGACTCAGATTTCCCTCCTTCCGAGGTCGCTAAATTGAGGACCCAGATTGTTGGGGGCAATATGCTGACTCTGTAAACCGCCTACAGAGGGCTGTAAAGCACTATGAAGTGGTATATATGTCTAAATGCTATTGCTATTATATTTTATATCAGTTTTTCCTTTAAAAAATGTTACCAAAGGATTCTTTATATTTCCCATTCCAGGGTTGGAGACAAGTCTTCAAACTCAAAGGAAAAAAATCAGGCCTTGGATATCAGTGGTGGGTTGCTCCCGGTTTGTCCTGGTTCGGGCGAACTGGTAGTGGCAGTGGCAGGAGGCTCCACCCACCCGTCCAGATGTCATCAAAAACACTCTGTGCATGTGCAGAAGTGCTGTGTGCCCACACCTTTGGGCTATTGATAGCGAACCGTAGTGCCGGGATTTGAATCCCACTACTATTGGATATGCTTCTACAGCTGGGTTCTACCAAAATCAGATAATCTCAGCTCCTGAAATAGGGTTGGGTTGGCAACAGGAATTTCGATCCAAAAGATTCCTAAAGTATCCTACCTATAGTAAAATATCCCTGCTGGGGATATTTAGGAGAGTAGGGATATTTAAAACAATTTTCAGTTTCATCTATACTTTTCCATCCCATTCCTCACAGTGAGAGAAGCAAGTGGAAAAAGAGATCTCCTCCAAGAAGAGAGTAATACCATTTTATATCTACTTTGCCAGTTTTTACCTACCACTGGATTTTTCAGAATAGTCCAACTTTTAGAATTTATTTTAATTATGCAGAACATCTGTGCTGGAAAACCCCATGGCTTTTCTTACTAAATCTTCCTTCCTAAGAAGGCTTTTGATAGACCTGGATGATAAATATGTTTATCTTCCATAAATTTATTATACTAAACATAGTGGTGGGATTCAAATAATTTAACAACCAGTTAGCCCAGGGTGAGGTTGGCTGTGGTGGGAGGCGTGGCCCATCCCCATCCTACAACTCCGTCGTACATGCAAGACGAGCCTCCTGTGGCTGCCAACCTGACCCTAGGCAAACTGTTTGTTAAATTACCACCACCACCACCCCACTATCAAAGTGGATTCTGGGCGCTGCACTGCAATGAAGAAATGGGCAATAGAGTGGCCTGCACAAGGGAAGGAGGAAGAGCAGGGAGAAGAAAGAGGGAAAGCGGCCTTCTTCTCTCGCGCCGGCCACTCCGTTGCCCATTTCTTCATTGCAGCACAGTGCAGTGCCCAGTAGCCACTTTGATAGTGGGAGTGGGTAATTTAATAACCAGTTCGCTGGAACCAGTGAGAACTGGCTGAATACCACCACTGACTAAACTCTTCTTTAATTGTGCAAGGTCATTACAATATTGCTAATGTTATTTCCAGTCCTTTTCCTAATGTTCTCTAGTGTGGTATCTACCTTTTTTTCATAACTGCTGCAGCTTAAGTTCACATTTTTATTACCCTGTCCACTATGACCCTAATATTTTGTTTTGGTTAGTTATACACAACTCCAACCACCATCAGTTTATATGTAAAGTTAATAATAATAATTATTATTAACTGCGTGAATAATAATAATAATATACATATTTATACATATTTAAACTAAACCACGTTTACCTCCCAATGTCAATTCACCAGTTTGAAAAGATTCTTCTGGAGCTCTTTGTTTTTGGTTTTTACTACCTTGAATGGTTTGTTATAATTTGCAAACTGGTCTTCCTCATAACTTCCTCCCCAGTCAAGATCATTTATGAACAAATTAAGACGCATAGCTCCCAATACAGCTACTTGAAGCTTTGTTTTTTTTATTTCTTCCTGGGTGGAAATTGGCCATTTACTTCTATTTTTTTGTTTTCTGCTTTTAGCCAATTGGCAGTCCATAAAAGGGCAGATCCTTTTATTGTATGATTGCTAAGTTTGCTCAAAAACTTAGTTTCTAGTTTTACTCAAAGACTTTTGGTGGTGATATTTGTTCTAAATCAAGAGCCATTTAGTAAAATTATTAAAGAGGATCATATTATTAAACTATATTAAATAACATCTATTATATGCAGGTGGCTAAATGAAGACATAGTATTTTATGACATCATATAAAATTGCAGGTTATAAATTAAACAGAGCCAAGATGAAATTAATGGAAATAAATATTTAACACTGTGACGATGAAAAAATAAACAAATTGAATAACTTGAAATAATCATACAAGCCTGAAAAGTTCAGAACTACAAACTCTAAATTAAACACAGTTATAGGGGAAAATACACACATACAAAAAAAATTTGAACAATGCTTGACTTCACAGTATTGTTTGATTAAAAATGATATAACCATAAAAATTTCCCAGGTGAGATATCTTTAGACCTGGCACTTTGGCAAAATTAATTAACTGATTTTGTATTATCAGATAATAAATTGTGGTAGAACCTGCAATACAGGAAAGACTAAAACGTAAAAGATTCGTGTTAGATGCAAATATTATACAATATGATTCAGTAATGAGATAATGGTAGTAATAAGGGTGATCACATAAAACTAAAAACATACAGTTCTTTTCAGCCAAGAATTTCATTTCCAGGAATCACATTCTAACAACTGGACAGAGCCAGAAAAGATAGTACATTACCAATAAAGGAGAATATGTGTAGCTCAGAATTGAAATGAAGGGTCCTTGGTGCTCTCTGAGCTTGGTGGTTTTCTTGCAGACATTTCATTACCCAAACTAGGTAACATCATCAGTATTAGTTCTAGACTAGCACTGATAATGTTACCTAGTTTAGGTAATGAAACATCTGCAAGAAAACCACCTTTCTTAAGAAAGAAACTTAAATAAATTACTTTTGAAGCAATTGCTCTCGCTAAGAATTAAATTGGTGACAATTTTTGGAGAAACTCTTCTAAGATTTGGGCTGTGGAAGTGGCAAATTCATCTTAAGGTACTAAATTGCATGTCCTCAAGTTTAATAAATATTGGAATGAGTAGTTGTAAACAGCAACCATCAAAATTGTCTTGACCTATCAGGAAAAACATAATACTATTAAAAGTAATGGATTATGAAAACATACTTTTCATAGGCTTTTGTGAATATGTTTTTGATTGATAGTGTGCACAGGTTTTGATAGGCAGAGATATTGCTAGTTATCTTTAAACAAGGGTATGTTAAAAAAAAAGTGATTTTATATGATGGACAAACTGCAGTGGTTCCAGTTTATTCAGATGGCAGATTATAAGTACCATGTATAATGTTATAATCACTCCTTCAAGTAGTGACTTTAATTTTAGTATTGAATACATTTTTAAAAAATGAACTTTGGAAGTAAAAATGTTTAAATGTCTGTTATCAAACATGCTATCTGTTTTGCCAAAAACAATTACAATGTTATTTTAGTATATTAATGGAAATTGATATTTACAAATATAATGTCAAACTCTACTTGGGTTACTTTCAAAAAGAATTACTAAATCCATGATTAATGTTAGTTATGTAGTCATATTTGCATATATCACTAAATATTGGTTAAATAGGCTTTTTATCTAAAATCCATGTTATTTTTTCAGTGTGATGCACGTAAAACACATCAATCAATGAAAACTAATTTTGATGGCAGCAAAATTAATCACAAGAAAAATGCTACTAATTATATGTATGGATTAGTAAATTGGGGCAAGCAACACAATTACATCAGGCAGATTTGCACTAGTAAAATCCAAGATTTTTGAGCAAATAGACTCTGTATATTGAATACTGTACTGATTATTCAAGGAAACTAACGCCTAATAATGTGTCCTTATATCTCAATTAACTATTTTCACAGATTTTTAATTTAATGTTAAGATGCATTTTCATTTCATTATTATATACGAATTGATAAATTGATTTTTTATATTATTTTGTATACTAAAATGATTACTATCATTTTCTTTTCCTTATTACAGTTTTACTATTATTTCAACCATAGCTAAAAAAAATCTTCCAAAGATTATATATATATATAGACCGACACACTCATAAAGTATAAATTAAATATGTACAAGGGACATAATTGGAGATTAATTAGCAGCCATATATACCAATAGACAGCAATTTTGTTGCCTTGTTTATTTAGAGGTTGCATCTTAGCTGGAAGGCACTGAGGTCACGGCCCATCTCTGGAATTGATGGGATTCTTACTGTGAAAGAAAAGTAATAGATTCAAATTGCTGAAATCCATCGTGTTTTTTACCCAAACTTTGTTATCCAAGTATGATAAGATAACAACTTATCTCTTTGTTTCTTCCTGTCTTCAGTCACAATATCTGTTTTAATGAAAAATGGAATTCCTCAATAGTTTTGTTTCTAATTCCTAATTCTTTTGGTATGTTGCAGGTAACTGCACATCTTTGTAAAGTATGAAAGCCACAGATAGTTTATACCCATCATAATTCCTTTGTTAAAGTATCATATTCATGGGTTTATAGCTCATTCAAATCACAGCCAATTTTCGCAGGAACACTCAAAGCCACTTCTTGACAATGAGAGAGGTTTTTCTACTAAATTTCAAAGTTCAACCCTATCTATTTCCTAGCTTGGCACTGTTCCAGGAAAAGGAGTTGCAATGATAATATTTAAAGTTCATTTTCCTATACTTTACTTATATTCAAACATGATATGGACCTTTGTTGCAAACTCTTACCAGAAATAATCAAATCCAGTATAACTCAAAATCTAGAAAATTTGAGCTGCAAAAATGAATGTTTTTGGAAATGATAGGTATCTAAAATGAGGTGCTGGATTGGAAATGCTAATATAGGAATATCTGCTGCTTACGTTGATATAGACACTGCTTCCAGGAACAGGTTGAAATATTAAAATGGGATGGCAATTCTAAAGGCAGGGAGTAATATAGTCAGCAATGCACAGTGAAAAATCATGTTGATTGTGGGAAAAATAAAATTATTTTGCCTAAACTGCTAAGAAAAATATGATTGTATGGGAAAATGTAGATGTGGTTAAAATAAAATATAGGAGAACCATATGGTTTTCCTGTATTTATATAGCACTCTCAGCAAACGTACACACAGGATTTTAGAACATCAGATGAGCAAAAAGGCAGGGCCTGATACCAAGCAATTGCGTTTCTCTTATGCCTGACAGTGGATTGGGAATGCAGATGAAGATTATATGGACAGAATGCACTTAAACCATGTGAACAAGGACAAAATGGGGTATTTCCTAAGACTCCGACTATTGTATAGCAAAGGATTTGCTTTCCTAAGAGTGGTGCCTTTCTTGTTCTGTAAGGGAGCTTCCAAGAAGTCTGGATGCAGCATGACACAATATGCCATTTGCACTATCCATTTCTTCCACTTCAGGTCAGAGTTACAGCTGGAACAGGATGCAGTGCAGTGTTCCCTCAAAAGATCTTGAAGCAATGGAATAGTGTTTGACATCTTAAATTTTCCCTGCAGCTAAAAAGCTAATACTTTATGTTGAGAGGAGACGTTTCAAAATAGGTAGTTGTTTACTTGAGACAAGATCTTTATTTAGAGAAGCATTTACGTATGAGGCCCATCATCTGCCATAAAAAGTGGTAGAATATATTTGATTGTACTTTCCTGACCTGCTACACATGTAAATTAGATCAAAGGAAGCTTGGAGAGGCGACCTTGCCTGTTAGTGGTGTTTTGGAAGGAGATGATTGGGAGGTCCTAGAGAGGTCCAATTGCTTCCTGGAAGAATGCATTGATACTAAGCCACTCAAGAGAAATAGTGTGAGTGTGTGTGTGTGTGTGTGTGTTTTAAAAAAGCTTTAGCCATGTTTGTTTAATATGCAAACTGCATTAGGCACTTAATTCAGCACAAATTTGAAATTGTGATCTTTCAGGTTGGCATGACTACAGAAGAAATAGATTATTTGGTTCACCATGAAATAATCAAGCACAATGGTTACCCGTCACCTCTGGGATTTAAAGGTTTTCCAAAATCTGTGTGTACTTCAGTAAACAACGTGGTAAGCCATGGAATTCCTGACAGGTACTCATGTTTTTGTTATTGCAAATTAAGATTATGTGGCTATCCATGTCATTTTTCTCACGTTACACTCTCATAACATACTACCCATTCAGCCTACTTAATATGCCACATTACAGATCTTTACATATTCCATGCGGTTTGCATGGAAGTTCTCCTTTAACCCAAATTAATCGAGATGAATACAGTAGTCAGGCTCGGTTACTATATTTATCAAAAACAACTACCACTGGTGGCTGTGCAGTAAGAAAACGATGTTGGCACTTATCAAAGGGGGATAATAATAATAAAAACAAAGATTATTGCTTCGCCATCTCTTTTCCCAGCATGATATAGTACCTCAGTCTGGGATATATCATCAAAAACAAAAAATTCACTCCACAGAAAAATTATACTAATTTTCTGGAAATCTAAAGGTGGAGTGTGTGTGTTAATTATACATGAATATGTTGCTAATTATTAATGAATATTACCTGTTCAGAAAATAAGAGGTGCCAAATGTCAGTCTTTCCATGATGATAAGATAATCATAATGGTGATTTTTGTTCCTTTGCTTTATATTATGGATTCTTCCTTTTATTTAAATTATTGTTTGGGGTTAACTTGAACTGGTAGGAATCTCAATATTAAAAGTAGTTATCCCCTTTGCCTCCTTCCATTCTACTTGACAATTATATTGATGCTTCTCATGTGGCTTTGGGGTAAATGGGATAAAGTGTATTTGTTTTGTTACTCTGTCTTAACTAAGATTTGACTGTCACCATTAAATGTATTTTTCCTCCCTTTCCTTTCTGATTATGCTTAAGCCGCCCTCTCCAGAATGGCGATATTATTAACATTGATGTCACAGTAAGTAATTTTCTTATTATTATTATTGCTTTGGATCGATTTTAAAAAATTATAATCACAATAGGAAGAACACTAAATTTTCAAATGGGCAAAGGTTTTACTCCAAAGCTAAGGCAAGAGCAGTTAGTTTCTTCTTATATTGTTATTGTTGTTTTCTCCTCTCCATGCTTATTCTGACTAGACCTAGGCTTGACTTGAATTTAGGGCTGGAATCAGATTCACTGAGATCAGTGTTGGCCTAAGTGAAATGTCAGCCCAATCCTGCTATGTGTCATGTTTTTGAGAAGATGTAATTGTTATTGATCCACCGTGTAGTTAATGCAGAGCGCCCCAGTACTGGGGCAGCAGCTGAAGGCAGATATGTATGAGATGAGCTAACATGAAGAAAGCCGGCATTTTTCCTTCACTCTGCCAAGATTGATCTTCCTCTTCCTGCTGATTTTGAGTGGGGCCTGTCATTATCTTACTCTGTCATTAGAGGCTACATTGGCCTGTGTGTCAGTCTATTTGGACAGCAACCCTTTGGCTGGCTGTGTTCCCTACATTTATTAAAATCCTCAAAGGTAGCGTTGTGTTCTGTTTGTGGCGTAAGAGCCCTGAACTCTTACTCATGAATGCACAACCTGATCCACAGCCCACTTAATCCAAAGTACTCAGGTATCCCTGTGGGACTGATTCCGTTTCAACCCAGTTCCTTGACTTAGCTGGTTTATAGAACCCACTAGGGGCATAAGGTACATATGTAGACTTAAAACATGGACAAAAACAAACATTTGCTATGATGAGTATTCTTTATAAAATGTATTGATATATGAGCAAAGAAAACATGAGGAATTTATATCCTTATTTGCATATCTTTAGAAAAAGTAAATATTTCAAAAAATGTTATTAACATATTTTTCTACAATTCCTGAAATTTTGAATATATTTTCCCCAGAATGTTGAAGATTGAAATCCTATGTAAATTGAACTTATAAATGTTGAAACAGCAAATGCTTCCTCTATTTTAATAATGGCTTTAGTTTTATTCCATCCTACAGTACCAGTTTTTTCAGCTCTTTTTTTTAAATCATAATTATTGCTTTCTCAGTATTTGCTTCTTTTTTTACAATCAGCTAATGAATATTGATCTAAAATGCCCGTGTTTGTCTGTGTGTCTGTGTGTAACTTATGAATTGTATCCATAGCCTATACTTTCGATTATGTTTTAGATAAAACATTTAGATTATTATACCATAGTAAGTATTAATTTGTGGTTGGGTACAAAATTCTGTGTTCTGATCCCCAGAACATTATATTATTTTTTCTCTCCAAAGAAGATGATCCATTCATTCTGGTACTTCAGTAGTGTATCTTCCAAGAAATGTTTCCTGTTTTTTTATTTGGAACCCATCCCATTTTATTCAGAATATCAGAAACCCTTTCTTCTGAATGATTCCTTTTCAGAAAATTATAACCACCACCAAAATAGCTAGATTGACCAATGCAGGGAGAAATGCGTGTCCCTTTTTGTGTCTTTGGTTTTTTGATTAAACATGCCTACCATAATCCATATAACACTAAAACTTTTAATATCAGCTAGTTAAGTGCAAGTATTCAAAATGTATATATAAATCTTAATCTCAAGAGTTATATAGTGACCTGAAAAAGAAGAACGGGGTGGGGGGGGAGAGCTAAAATCAGCCCCCACCAAAATATATGTTTCCAGAAAACTAAACTATTAGTTCAGCCATAACACATTTAGAAGGCCAAGGTACTTTGTTTTCTCAGAACCCTCATTGTCTTTGTAGTCCTGCCCCATCACCTCATTGTATCCCCTTATTGCCTGCCTTATTGACTTCATCAGATACACTATATCCAATCAAATACTTCTTGTTTATAGGCAATCAGATACTCCTGCGAAATGTACTCTAATTTGCTAACACTATAAAAAGGGGCTATAGCCCCTTCCATCTTTAGACCTGTTTTTACCTCCAGCACTGCCACCACTAAACCAAGATTTGCTTCAGTGTAATTATGTCCTGGTCTCCAGTTCAAATGTATTTTGGAGAAAAATTTCCTACACCCAATTTCTCCAATACATTATAATCAAGCTTATGCAAAGATATTTCACCCTGCTAAGTATGCATCTTTCACCTGACAGGGTGGGGGCAACTTGATTGGAAGATTTGGAGTAGAAAAAAAATGAAGACTGAGTAAGAAATAAATATTTTGTTCCTCACCCAATTATGGCCATCTACACTGTGCATACACATTCGAGGGATCCAAATCTTAATTTATGAAAAATGCTTTTCTACATGTTTATGTGAAATGTGTCCTTTTCCCAGGAATACCTATGTTTTCCAGATGCCTTTGATGGGATAATGTCAAGGGTATATTATCATGTATTAGGGCACTGAGTTGGGAATTTCATAAACAGTGGCATAGGCAACCTGATGCTCTCCAGATGTTTTGACTCCTATAAACTCTGATCATTCATCATGCTGACTATATCTTGTGGGAACTATAATACAAAATACCTTCAGGACATCAGACGGTATGCATTAGGGCAATGCATATGGTCTTTTTTAGACTTCAACTTTCAAAACCTGGAAGGAGGCATACATGGTCCTGGGGCCTCGAGCCGTGCATTGCTGCTCCAGGTGTTTGTTGTTCATTTATTTATACATCCAGTGGCTTGCACATTCTCCCATGGGTTTGTTGCCTAAGGATTTTTCCCTTTAAATTTTGAACACACTATACTCAAACATTTCCTGTAGCTGTCATAGAGCACATAGTGGGTCACTACAGCTGTTTGCATGATGAAAGCTACAGGAACTGGCTAAAAATAGAAAGTTCAGCATCTCTCCGGATCTGGCAAGGTAATCAATTCTGCTTCCTACCTGTGATTACTGCTTCCTGTGTATGTTCACTGCTTCTTGGTTTTCTTTGAATTAGGTATATAATTTCAATGGCAGCTATGCCCCAAAGATGCTTTTCAAAAGGCAACTGGACTGTCTTGTTTTTTTCCTTGAAAACATTTCACTTCTCATCCAACAAGCTTTCTTCATTTCCGACTGAGTCAGAACTGAAGAAGCATCTTAGATAAGAAGCAAAACATTTTCAAGGAAACAAAAAAATCAAGGAAGTTCAGTTGCCTTTTGAAAAGCACCTTTGAGTCAACCATACATAATAGCACCTATGCTTTCAATGGAAACTAAAACCTTCTGAGACTGCATGTATCAGATTTTCACCACTTCTTACTCATTGGATTGCTCATGCCATTTTCTCCCTGCTTAGAGATCACCCATTTTTTCCTAGCAATAAGATGTGAATTCTATTGAGCACAGTGACACTTACTTTTGAGTAAACATATTTTGAAACTGAAAGCAAGAGTCAAATCACAGTGCATTCAGCATATGAATGCTGTTCTCTTAATGTTTTCATTTCACCCAGATGAAGACCACAGCATGTAGTGAGTGGAACCTTAATCCCTTTCCATATGTGACTATTTTCCTCTGTTTAAAAACAAAAAAATGCTGTGCCCAGATTTGCTACAGCTGAATAAGAAAATCCAAAACAACCTTTAACTTGCATTTCAGCCCACATTTACTTGCTTCGTTCTCAGTCGTTTAAATTCTAGTTAAAAGAACATTTGATCATTTGAACATCAAGATCATTGAAAAAATCTTGTTAATAAATTTATTTTTGAAGTGACATCCATAATTTACCTTTGTGTCCAATCTACAATTTCTTAATTTTAATTTCAAGTATTTCCTTAGCAGAAAATCTTTGCTCCTACAGTAAAATGATGCCACATTAAACATCCAAGGAAAACCACTTCTACAATTATTGTTTATTCTTTTTGTATAAAGATAGAAAAGATTGCTGCTCTGTAATAATTTGCTGAATTCAATGAATTTGAGGAAGCATTATTTGATCTTTCCAAACAGCATAACTAGGCCATTTTATAGGTAGAAAAAACTATTATGGGCCAGAAAAGGGACAATTACAGTACATGACATTTTAGAACAATTTGTTTGTGATTGTACACAAGATAAAATGATTAAATAATTGATCAAATGTAAATGGTCTTCTGTAACTGCAGATTTTTAAAGAATAAACTAAAGTTCACTTATTTTTGAAAAAATAGTGAGTACCTTGAAACATGTTTTATATGCTTCAGTCACCTGAGCTTCTTATGTTGTTTAAAGAATTAGAGAAACCAATTAGTTTACTTCAGTGGCCATCAACCCATCACAGCTCTTAACCAGTAATGTTCACACAATTATTTTATACATTAATAGACCATCATAAGTTAGCAAATGAAAACGATTATTATGATCCAGTTTTATGTATATTTACTTGAGAATCTGTCTCTCTGTACATAAGGAATATTTTAATGGAAGCTGGTATAGAATATCCCAGATTTTTGCATGGGATTATGTTTACCAGCTTTCATTAATTTAAAAAGAAACATTTAAGAAAGCAAGAGGCAGCCAAAACAATGCTTCTCAGCTACACCTTATTGATCAGTTCTTTAATTGTGTTTTTTAATTCCAGATGTAAAGCTTTACAGTGGTTAGCACTAAGATCCTTATCTATTGAGGAATCTATAAAACACTCTTAACATAAAATCTTTCAGTTATTGAAAGTTCCACTTCCATAAAATCACAGTGACAAGGAATATTTTTATGTCTGAGAATGTTGTGTCCTGTTGCATGAAAATCCATGTCTAGACTTATGAAAGAAGACTACCAAATAACCTTTTTTTAAAAAAAACCATCAAATGACAAGGAGTTATAAATGCTCTTAGATTTGAATAATCTAAGTAATCTAATAATCTAATCTAATAATCTAATAGTCCAAAGGTATTGAAAGCATGGCTGTTCATACGGATAATGACTTAGCCTAGTTCTCAAATACAGTATCTCTTAATTTTAATAGACCATTTGTAGGAAGAATTCCATTATTCCTAAATGTCTGTTAAATATGAAAGTACCATTATGATAGTTTGTCATTTTGCTTAATTAGACCAATGCACATATTACATAAATTGCTATGAATGTGGGAAAATTAAAAACTAATGTAACTGCCTCACCCAAATTATTTCTGATGCAGCAGAATTATTCTTTATTTGGGGAAATGTCTGGATGCAAATTTGGTCTGTTGCATCCAAAGTCTGCTGTGGGAGTCCATTAAATGGAGGCTCGACTGCATGAGAATAAATAAGTGCCCTCTGCTGTTCTGCATAATGATTTGCTTTTTATTTATTTTGCGCATGTGCTAATGCAAATGACAAGTGTAGTTCATGATAGATTTTTAAAGAAAATTTGTAACCTGTTCCATAGGCCACAAGTACTCCCTGCTGTATGTTTTAACATCTTGAAAGCCATGCCTGCTTTTGTCTATTCTTTACTGGCTTACTTTATATTTTCTATCACAAGCAGATCTAATCTGTCATAACAGATAATAGGAGAATGTTCACGCAAGAATCATGAGATTAAAATGTGCGTGAATTCAGTCACTTGTCAGTAAATGAGGAAAGAATCTCAAATGAGAAGTACGGGTGACATACAGATGTCTCGCCTTATCCTGATGACCAGCTGTGGCTAAAACAGTGGATGAGGCTTCCAAATCCCTACCTTTGCTCTTCTTTCTTACTGGAGAAATTGTCCATAGTCAAATCTTTCTGCCTTGACAAATTTTTTCACTGTGAGATCCTAGGGACATCAATGGAACCTGCATGATCTAATTGTACAGAACTGCAGCCTTAATTTGAAATTATTGTTTTTGTGGCTTGCATCTGGGAAAGAAACCTATGCCTCCAATGTTTTTATGATGCTGTCTTCAGAGCTGCTTATATGATCAGAGTTATAGAGAAAATGTATTGTTTCTTTCCCCTCCTTTTTCAAAAGTCTACTCTCTAATTTGGTTTTGGTTTTGGTTTTGGAAGTTATGCTAAACTGCCCCTGAAATACCCAAGGTGTACCCCAATTAAGCTTCCATCCAAGAGTCCCTGTAAAAGTGTTTCTTTTTACATTTCTGCATCTGTTTAGGTGTATCTCAACGGCTACCATGGTGATACATCCGAAACGCTGCTAGTGGGGAATGTGGATAAGGCTGGTCAAAAGTTAGTGGAGGTTGCCAGGAAATGCAGAGATGAAGGAATTGCAGTTTGCAGACCTGGGGCTCCTTTCTCCATAATTGGAAACACAATCAGGTAAACCTTATGCTGAGGAGTAATGGGAAAACTGCGCAAATAGGACAAAGGCTACTGGTGGCTTGGTTTAAAGCTGATGGCACATTTTATGATTCAGAATCAGAACCATCATTTCAGTCTGATATCACCATGTGAACTCCGTTGTTCCCCCAAGGTGGTTAGAAAAGATTTTAAATGGTGAATTATGCAAGACCAAGTCAGGAAAACTATCTGTAAAAAAAAAAAAAGTAAAAAATGTTTCTAAAACCACACTTGCCCTTTCCCCAATACAATCACTAGCAGTTTGGACTGCACTAATACAATATGGCTGCATTAAGATTTATGTAAGTTCATCTGTTTCTTGCATGATGACAAATAGTGCCAAGTAAGGTGTTTGTTAATGTGATGAAGAACTTTAAAATTTCTTCTTTATGTCAAAAATGCATGAGTGTAAAAGAAATGATGACTTCTTTGGGATAGTTCTCTTCTGACTTTGGTAACATTATATTGGCCTATCGCATTCAACTTGATTAAAATATATTAAGAAGGTTTTTCATAATTTCTGCACGGGTCATTTTTGTAAGAGTCATCTTGTTTTTTGCCAGTGTTTACTAATGCAATTAGGAGAGGCATATGTATCTTAAAGCTATAAAACATGCATTGCTCAGCATCCTGAGACTATGCTATTTTTATACTTTCTCCCCCTCCCCCAAATGCTTTACAAAAAATAAGAAAAGAGAGCAGCAAAATATCAGTTTGATGTATTTATAGCTTTAAAAATATTGTAACAGAGTCTGAATCAAACTTTAGTAAAACCACTTTGGGTTATATCTGAGAAGCTTTTATTGAAGACTTTGTATAAAATTGTGTTTTTGACAGTTTTAAATTATAGGCTAACTAGCCTGGGGAAAAAGGATAGTGTCTTTTCTGTTCTTTCATAGGAAATGTTGAATCAGACCCCCACTGGGAAAAGAAATTTAATGCATATCTCACTATCTTACTGTCCATGAATATAATAGAAGCGAATTCAAAATGTAGTTTTATTTTTGCAAATGGGATGAGTCGATGGATGCACCTCCGTATTTTTGAACACCTAGAGTTCAACAAATTTACTGGTGGTGCGCTTGCATTTTAACAAAATTTATGCTCGAGTCGAAGGGGGCAGAGAAGACAAGATTCTTATTCAAGCGTTCTCTCGAGCACGGCATTCATGGCAGTGTCTAAAGGGCATGTCAGCCTTTGATTCTCTCTGAGAGGTAATTATCCTTTTCCTGTCACAGAACAACAAATGATAGCTAACTACAGAGGCACATTTGCAGTAGTCACATTCATCAACTGCAGGGGGAAAAAAATTCAATTTAATTGTGCAACACAGCTGCACACAGGCTTTTTGAGCAGTTGTGTTGTTCTCCCTGTCTTGCTATTCCTTCCTACCAGATCTATTTTTTTAAACTTTTTCTCCCCTCCTTGCTTTTTTTCTTTCCCTTCCCCCTCCTCTTTTTTCTTTCTTTTTTTTTTTGTCTCTTCTTCCATTTTTACTCTCTGTACTTTCTTGTTAAAGTAATTTTCCTTTGTGGCTCTCATTCTTTTCCCCCCCCCATTGAAGGCTATGAATGTAGAAAATTATCACAATTACTCATATAATTGAGCCTCTTTGTAGCAAGTGCAACTCCAGTAGCCTTTCTCCATCATGAAAATGGTTTCATTATAGGGTTTTTCATATTCTCTGACACCATCTACCCAAAGGAACAGGCGTGCAGATGAGATGTGCTAGGAATAGGGTAGATCAGGAAGGTCACAGTGGGAATAATTAGCTCTGCTATGGAAAGAGCATCTAGGCCTTTTACTGCTACATAAATGTACTGTCCATGGCTTTTAGGCACAAAAAAACTTACTAACAAATGGAGCTCCCGCCTACTACTTTGAAAAAAAGATTTGTATCAACACTACAATTTTCCATCATTAAGACTAATAACACAGAGCCTCGTATACATCAAGGGGAATAAAAAGAAAAATCTCACATTCAAGTGGCGACTGGGTGCTGACCTTTGTTCCCCTTTTTTGTGTACGACTTAACTCTTTACAAAAAAGAGCCACAGGCCACACCAACAGGCAGGTGAACTCCAGCCAGTGCTGGCGAAGTGCTGCGTTCAACTTGAAAAATTGGAGAAAGCTCCTTGTTGGATAATGTGTTTCATTAGGTTCACTCCATTAATTCTGGCTATATTAAAAGTGAGGCAGAAGGATCACAACTAAAAGTAGCTTTAATCTTTTCCTTCCTTCCTTCCTTCCTTCCTTCCTTCCTTCCTTCCTTCCTTCCTTCCTTCCTTCCTTCCTTCCTTC
>JANHFM010004652.1:363647-376345 GCA_032468115.1 Grayia smithii | reverse complement strand
GGTATCTGTAATTTTTCTGTTATTTCAGCAGCGGAGGAGGCTTCCCCTTGTCTGCCTCCCCAGGCAGAGCGCAGCTTCGCTTCGGAGCTTCAGTGTCCGCTTCCAGGGGGGTCCCTCTTGCAATCCCCAGGCTTAAAAAACCTGGGGGTCTGGAAGAACCCGACCCTCCACAGACAGCTCGCTGATCCCTCTTCTCCCAAGGGATCAGCTTCAATCGGGAAATTCGGCTGTTTTTACACCGAATTTCTCCGATTTTACAAAGCGGACTGCAGATAGCTCGGAATCAGCTATCGTCGGGAAAGCCGCCAACCCGGAAGTCCCTGGTCTAGATTATTTCTTGATCAGAGCCTCAATCAAGTACATGGCTATAGATACACTCCCCAGTAAACACAGTGTTCACTCACTGTAAGTGGTGTACAAAAATCTTTCTTCCCCCTCCAATGCATACCCCAATATTCTAGCAGACGGATGAATTAAAAAAGAAAGGGCATTCTCATATTAATGTTACCATCCTAGAGCTAAATTAGGACTAAAATTAGTAAAATACAATTTCAGTCAACATAAGAGCCATTTCCTTTTATTCTGAAAAATGTTCAACATTTCTCCAAAGAAATTAAAATCTTGTAATTTGAAAACTAACTCAGTTTGGGTGGATTTTTGGTAGGTCACACCTGTTTATGAAGATTGGACCAAAATAGATTGGTACCAATTCTTTTGCTTATGGGAGAAGCTGCCTGCCTCATTAAGAAGAGTAGCACAACTTGTGGGGATTGAAGAAAGTTTTTTGGCCTGTTCCGTCAAAGGCAACATCATTGCTAAAACAGAGAAGCAATATAGGCAAATGGCTATCCACAAAAGGTAATAAGATTTTTTTTATTTATTGATGTATATTGTATAACAGTGCCACAAAATGTTTTCTATTATTTCAAGCAATTTCTGCTTGTTTAGTAGGAAACCATTATTACTTATAAGTTATTTTTGCTGTACCTTTATAATCTTTTTTTCTCACCACATAGAAAAGTCACCTAGGATACAGTTGTCTACCTTTTTTCTTCCCATTTCATCAATTTTTCTTCTTCTTTATCAAATATCTATTTGCTTACTTTGCTTTCTTTCCCAGAAATAAATAATCACATCATTGTACCTTAATTAATTTTATTAATGCAGATTTTTTACAAGCTTGGCTCTTCTGGATTTAATAAATGAAGTTCCTTTAAAGGATGTTGCCAAGAAATATGGCTGTAGTCGTGGACAGCTTCAGTCTTTACAACAGTCTGCTGCTACATATGCAGGTAAGAAATTACTGATAATGTTCCAAATAAGTAATGAACAACATTTTAAGTGACAGACTGGTTTAATAGTTCAATTTCCATTTTTTCAATTTAATTTATCAATCAATTATCAATAATTTATTTCCAATCTATTTATATTTTTAAATGTATATTTCTATATTCAAGGGATGATTACTATTTTCTGCAACCGGCTGGGATGGCACAACATGGAACAATTGCTGTCACAGTTTCAGAGTCGCCTTAATTTTGGAATTCAGAGAGAACTCTGTGATCTTGTCCGGATATCTTTGCTAAATGCCCAGTGTGCTAGAGCTCTTTATAATGCTGGTTTCATCACAGTGGCTGATGTAGCTAAAGGGACTCTTGAGGAGGTGGAAAATGTTTTCAGAAATGCAGCACCATTCAGAAGGTAGGAAAACATTTCAGTATTGCTGAAAATTATCCTTTTTGTGTAGTGTAACTTGAGGAAATTTAAGCTACTGGATAATAGTTTGCTTGGGTATAATTCAAAAACTCTTGGATTCTCCATCAGTGAGAGATTACAGCAAGCAGGAAAATTACAAAAGATGCTGAAGTCCCTCTTCCTGCGAAGTTCAACGTAATTGCAATCTTCATTCAAGGAGGGAAGAAATAACTTAAGAGGCTTCCTTTGCAACATATTTTTCTTCATTTTATTCTTTTACTCTGGAACCATTTAGCTGATATATTAATTTTCACTGTTTTGGTCAGATAATTAGGTAATCCTTGTCATCCCACCCAGACAAAGATATTGCTGTCCACAATCATTTCCTACTTGTGCAATTTGGTTTACTGACAAAATGAAAAATCTATTTTCTGGGAAATAAGTCTTTTTAGTGAGGAGAAGATAGGATCACTCCTAGGTGTGTATGAGATATATATAGAAAGCAATTCCATACATGAGTCACCTTAATTAGAGATTTTACTATTATTTCCACAGTCCTTTGGTTACTGATTCTTATCTTTTTTTTCAGTGTTAACTTAATCCAGAGAACAACTTTAGTGTAGCAGCTAAGGCATCAGACTTGGAATCAGTAGTCCATGAGTTCTAGTCCCCACCTTAGGTACAAAGGCATTTGGGTGACCCTTGGCCAGTCACTCTCCCTCACCCTAGGAAACAGACAATGGCAAATTACTTCTGAAATCTTCCCAAGAAAACTGCAGGAACTTATTCAGAAGTCAGCATTAACTTTAAAGACCAAAAATATCCACACCTTAGACTATCTCAAATATGTTGTCATTTTCTGTTTAAAATGTTTATATATGAAATCATTCCAAGGTGTTCTATTCTGGAACATAAAATTATAAAAAATGTTATAAAAAGTTAGAGTTAATTACTTGTTCCTTGCTGACTATATAGTAGGTCAAAATTTACAGTATTTAGCTCATGCTTTCTCACTTTCTTTCCTTATCCACTGCAATGTGATACTCATGTATCACAAAATATCTTATACCCTTGCAGTTCATGAATTATCAGTAATATAATCAGTAATATAATAAGTAATATAATATATAAGTATATAAGTAATATAATAAAAATATAAGCTATTTTTTATTTTCTTTTAATGTATTTATTTGTATCCTAACTTCATTGTTTTTATAAATAACTCAAGGTGGAAACATATCCAACATACCTTCCTCCTCCAATTTTCCCCACAACAACAACCCTAATGAGATGAGTTAGGCTGAGAATGAGTGATTGGCCCAAACTTGGGGCTTTCCGATTTCTGCCCCAGTGCCTTAACCACTAGACCAAAATGACTCTCTGAACTCCAGCTCCATGTTCTTGAGTCTTATATAAAGAGCGGTAGCTTGAAAATTTTACAGGTAGCCCCTAATTAATTCCCACTAATTAAGATCAGAATTTTTATCACTGAGTAATGCAGTTATAGGTGTAACATCACATGACTGCATCACTTGGTGATAACAGTTTCAGTAGTCCCATTTGTGGCCAGGCTCTCATTCTTCTGGCCTGCCACACTCTTTTCCACTGCAACTCCCCCATCTGCCTAGCTCCCTCCTCTCTGCCCTTTGAGCTACTCTCTATTCCACCACTTTGTGCACCCCTATTGCCCTACATGCCTTCGTTGCTGTTCTGAACTTGGCTTGGTCTTTCACTAGATGGCTGCTGACCATGCATAGCCTTCTTGTTGAGGCTTCAGAATAGTCTTTGGCTGCCTTGTGGAGGGCCAGACTGGGCACGCCTTATCAGCAGTGAGAGGAAAAAGATGGCAAAGATCAGTTGGGACAGCAGAAGCAGCTAAGTGCAGGGCCGCCAAAAGGGCACAGATGGAGGGGGGAGTACATGGGTGGAGGGAAGCTGAACTGCACCCTCAAATAAATATCAGGAGGCTGTCAAGCACCGATTTTGATCAGGTAACCATAGGGGTGCTGCAGCTTTGAGGACTGGTCAGTACCATCATAACTTCAAATGATTGTTGAACAAATGGTTGTTAAAGGAGGTTGTCCTGTAATAAGCTTGTATGCATTGCACTCCCTCCCGAATGTCTATGGGGATTCTCAATAATCCAGGTCGTAGTTGTTCCAAAGGTGCTTTTCCACCCCCAAAAAGGCAACTGGACTTTGTCTTTTTTTTCTTAGAAAATCTTTTGTTTCTTATTCAAGAAGCTTCTTCCGTCCTAACTTAAGTGATGGGGAATGGAAGAGTCGTTGAGGCTATGTGGGGGATTATCTGTGCCCTCAGAGTCACCTGAATCAGAGTGCAAATGGGTGTGGAACCTTCTTGGGCCTGCTGAAAGGACTGCATTCATTCCCTCCCCAACTTTTTTTACTTTAATTTGGTTGTTGCCCCATTTATTAACCCTCTTTGTCAAAAGCATGTACCTCATCATGCTTGATTGCTGAACTCATTCAATCTGTAAGTGTCATTCTTGCTTTATTCTAGTACTTCTTTTCCTCAAGCCTGCAGATACTTCCTTTGTAGATGGCCTACCAGACCATCTTCTTCATTCCATTTTTACAGGTGGTCTGAAGGGACGTATCTGTCTTCTGTCAAGTGTTCCATTTGCCTAAAAAGATCTCCTGTGTTAGTCAAAGATAAAAGAGATACTGTATGAACTCCTTAGGTATATTTAAAAATGAAACTTTTTTAAAAATAAAACTAGCTTTGTGTTTTGCTTGCTTCAGCACTCGCAGAGCAGTAGATGAAGATGAGCAAGCTGCCAAGGAGCGTCTTAATACCCATTTTATGTGGATGTCTGGAATGAAGGGCTTAACTGAAGGTGAAGCAGCCCATCTGATTGTAGAGGAGGCTAAAAGACTTTTAAAGCACGACTTAGCTGTTTGGGGAGTGCAATGGAACCCCAATACCTCAATTTTATTTGATACGTCTTATACATTTCCCAGAAAGGAAAGTGTTACAGAAGGCCACCGGAAACTGAAAAATAACCACAACATGACTTTATCAGAAACATGTGTCAGTTCACAAATTAAAAATACATCATCTATTAAACAAAAAAATAAGAGGCAGCTGGATCGTAATTCAGCAGAAGAGATTGATAATAAGGCTCCAATAGAAGAAATTAAGACAGAGGGAAGAAATGATGTATACTCTAGTGCCAAGAAACGAATGAATTTAAACAGAGATGTGATAAATTCACATGTGAAACAGATGTTGGATGCTAAGGAAGCAGTGGAAAGTGCTGAAGGCATTATGAAGAGAAGCTTGAAAGAAGGCATAAAAAATGATGTTGCAACTAGATTTAATTCTAACATTGAACTTCATTTTGAACAAAGAATGAATAAAAATACAAATACAAATCCCAATGGGATATTAGTTGCAAATATAGATGAAGTGAATACTCATACCTGCAGTTTGTCAAGCAACGTAGAATGTATTAAGAATGGTTATTCTCCTGATTTGGATCTTGTCTTCAAAGAATTTGAAGAAAGCTTCCAGCTGGATACCCAAACAGATAGACTATTACAACAGCAGATGGCAGATGAAACTGTTAATAAGCAACAAATCAATGACAAAAAACTGGTAGCCGCTCTAACACAGAAAAACTGCATTGGTATAAATGGTACCAATATGTCAGAAACAAATGCTATATGTGTTAAAGATAAACTAGATTGTGGAAAAGTACATTCAGCATTATTGCTTAGTAAAGTATCAGATTTGGGATGTCCTCAAACTGAGAAATACCCAGAAACATCAATTTGCTTGGAAACAAACTGTTTTTCTGTCGCAGATTCCCAATTGGACAGCTTCTTACGGCACTATCAAACTGCAAACTTAACAGAAGAACATCTCACTGTTCTTCCACATAATATTTTCTTTTCTCTCAGCCAGTACCCATCCGGTGTGGATATAAATGAAGCAAATCTAAATGGCAGTGACAGTTTATTGTTTGATGGAGACTTTAACCACATGGATGGCTCCCAGGATAGTGATAACAGTGAAAGGATCATAGAGACAATTCCACAAGAGCTGGCAATCCCTCCTTTATTCAAAAGTGCTTTAAAATATGATGCCTCGGATGAATTGAAAACAAGACTGAATAAAGCTATATCAAATGACAGTATGAACCAAAAATTGTCAATGGGGTGTAATTTTATAGTGTCAGATACTACTACTTTGCATGAAGCGAAAAGATTAAATAGTGTGGTTTTACCTTCTTTTCATAAAAACAGCAAGATTAAAAACCCAGATAAGACAATAAAAAGGCTAAAAAGTAGTGAAAATAATGTAAGTGAAATTCCACAGGAAGATTATGCAGAAGAAAATGATAACCAAATGAACAAATCTGATGTTTTATTTGATTTGAGTCCAGGAATGCAGGACGTTTTAGACAGGGGGTTAAGCCCTTCAAATGATAAATTTGAAATGGGGCCAAAAAACAAAATGAATTTAGTGTTTTCTAAGAGTACTAAAGATTCAAGAACTTCTGCCGTTTTTCCTGGTCAAAATGAATTATCCTTACATGATTTTGGCAGAAATTGTGTAACGAGAAGGAAGACTGATGAAAAGAACAAAAATGGAAGTTGTGTTTCTTGGATAGATGAGAACAAAATGCCTCCTTCACCACTGAATGTCATAGAGTCTACTTCACAATTCACAGAAATACCTGCTGTGACAAAAGCAAAAAACGCAATCTCTACAGATAAAATTCCATATGTTCATTTCTTACAGAAGGATAAATCTGATTTACACATACAGGAACAAGTTTTACAACATCAACCAGAAAATTCAGAACACGTTGAGCTTAATCTTGAGGATAATTCAGTGATAAGTGAAAATTTTTCACTCCATTTATCTCAAGAAAAAGATCCTCCAGCATCTTGTAGTGCTGATAATTTCTCAATAATTGATGTGGCAAATGATAAAACTCTCTTCCAAACGTTCATTAAAGAATGGAAAACACACACAAAAATTTCTATCTCTGTAGCTTGTGAAAAGACAAAAAGCCCCCTGTCTCACAGATCAGCTATTGGTGCAAAGTTCAAGCAAGGTGAGTAGTCTGCTGTGTTTTAGCTTGTAGATCAATATTTCCAAATTTGTATTAATAAGCTATTTTTTATAAAACAACCAATTACAGATTAATTAGATAATTTAATTACAATTTTGTAAGGAAATAAACTAAGAATTTTATCGCTATGCAAGAGTATACTGATGTCTAAGGCAGCAGGTGCTGTCCATAATTGAGGTGTACTTCACATGAAACATCAACCAAGGCTGATAATTCTGCAGGCAGTAAAGCAGTAATTACTATATATACATTAAACTTAATGCAGCTTGTTTTGTTCATACACAGATCACTTGTGCACATATGCATGAGCACACAGGGCTTAAAATTGAATGATATTGCTAACCTAAAGTCAGCCCTATAGTGCCAAGTGCCAGAACATTTGAAAAGTCCTAGAAAACGAAAATAATTTTAGCCACATCACTTTTAGCTGATAGTCTAAAAATTGTGCAGTAGACCTTTATGTGCTAATTTCTCAACTGTGAGTGGCTAAGCTGAACAAAGGAAAAGGCAGGCCAGTGTCTTCCTTATCTTGCTAAATGCCTCCCTAAAGACAATAGTTAAGAGCACTGTCTGAATATGTACATTTATAGATGTAAAACAGCAATGCTCTTAACAAATCAAAATTGACAAATAAATTATTGGGCAATTGAAGAATGGCATGACACCTGGTCAGGAAGAGTTGTAAGCACTTCTAAACTGCATTGATCTCACTTCGTTAAGACTGTCTTGCCATATCCTAGAAAAAAGTATTGTATGGAAGTTAAGTTTGTGACTACGATAAATTTATCTGCTGGTGATCACCCAATGAATTTATAGTTTGGTGCTATGCTCTTATCATAATTATTTTACTTAACAAAGCCTTTTCAGAGGTGGGCTTTTCAGTGTGAACGTAAGTTAATTAAAAAAAAGATGAGTGTTACAGCTAAGTAGGAAGAGACTATATTGGGATTATTACAATCTAATTTCTGTTCTTTTCAACCAATTAAACTGTTCAAAAAATTATCTAAACATGGTGAGGAGCCTGTTAATCAACATAATTATTCTCTGAAAGCAAGATAGAATAGGACCAAATCTGGTTTGAAAGCTGCAAAAGAAAGATTGAATTCAAAAACTGGCTTGATCAGGCCAGGGGATACAGAGAAAAACAAAAAAATCTGCCCCCCTCTGCCAAATCCCCAGTGCTTTTCAAAGAGAGACATTTGGGCAACTGCTAAAAACATTTCTAGCTCCTCCATTTTAAGCCCATTTTCTCTTTCTCAGAAATGTAATCCAGAGTAAGGATAGATGGAAAGATCTGAAATTTCAAAGAATTGCAGACATAATTTCCCTTCCTACTTGTTTTTACTTCCATTTGTATTCATACAATTTTTTTTCTCAACACGTTTCTTGTGACCCTGTTGACTATTTGCAACAAATGTTTGATGGTTCTGTGATTACACCCCAATATCTTAGCAATTTCAAGAATGCTGCATCCCTCTGAAAGACTTTTTGCAATTTTTGACTTTTCAGAGTTAGTTAAATCTCTTTTTTGGCCCATTTTGCCTGGGGAAAAGACACTGCCTAATAATTATGCACACCTTGATATAGGGTGTTGATATCCTTAGGCCACACCCTCCCTCATTACACAAATACACATCTTCTGATATGCTTATATCCACTAAGCATTCAAGTTTAATACAGCTTGGAAGTGGAAAATATGCATAAAAATGATGATATGGTCAAAATACTCACTTGCCTAATATTTATGCACACTATATTTGGCACGGAAAAAACCCTATTCCTTGATGCCATCAGTGTTCTTGAAATTCATTGTTGTACATTAGAATGCTCAGAATGTGATAGTTTATCTATAGCAGGGGTGTCAAACTCAAGGCCCAGGGGCAGGATTCGGCCCATGGGGTGGTTTAGATCTGGCCCACAGAGGCCCCTAAAAACAGCGAAGGACCAGCCCAGAGTGTGTCTGCCAGTAAAAACAGAGCTCTGTTTTTGCTGGCAGAGGGTTGCAGGAGGCTGTCACAGCCAAAAATGAAGCTCTGGAGCCCATTTTTCCTGGCAGAGCGCTCGGGCCACCACAGGCGCCCCTGACGCAAGTGACATGGAGCTGGCCACACCCACCCTGGCCCCCTGAGTAAAACACAACCCTGATGCGGCACTCAATCAAATCGAATTTGACACCCCTGATCTATAGATTTAAAAGGTTAAACAATCCCAAAATAGAAAGACTGCTTTCTACATCACTGATTGAAACTTACAAAGGTTAAAATTGTTGTAGGCTGCTTCTATGTTTCTATGATTGCTCTGTAGGAAATACATCTCATAAAATTCTCTGTGAGAATGATGGATTTCCTGTTCATGCCTGTGAAGACTTGCTGGTAGTTGGCTTAGCTGTGTGCTGGGGTAGAAAGGATGCTTACTACATCTCATTGCAGCAGAACCCTCAAAGCCAGATTGGTAAGAATGTATTTATTGTGTACTTCCAAGGAGGCAATAAATGTAGTATATGCATGTACTGTAGTAACTCCATATTAATTAATTAAGTTAAAGTTAGTAGCATTTGTTGAAGTTCGGTTTTGTTTGTCTTTAATTTACATGGAACAATTATTTTTTTATAGAATGCATACAAATTATGCAGTTTTTAAAAAGTAATTAGGAAATGGTTTGCCTGGGCCAAAAAGCCCAGCATAGACCCTAAGCAACAAAAGGAAAATATCTTTATGAGGCAGTTCTGAGTCAGGTGACCAAAAAAACGGTATATGTAGAAATGAAAGAGAAATACTTTCAATACAGTTTGCAATAGAAAGAGGCAAGGAAGATTTCTGCTTTTGTATAACAAAGCACATTTATATACAAGCACATGCTGACATAGTTTCTTCTTCTCTCTTGTCTTTAATGTATGCATTTCTTGTCTCTTTAGAAGTAAGTCCCAGTTTGGAACAGCCTCCATTGGATCAAGACCTATCTGTAGCAAAAAGATTGCAGCATCTTAAGCTATGTCTGCAGGATTCTGAGAAAGCATTTTCACTTGTTGTGTACGATTTTATTCAGCACTACAAGATTCTCCTGAAGGCTTGTGGCATCTCATTGGCAGGATGTTTTGAGGACCCAAAGGTTTGCTAACTTCATTTCTTATAATTCTTCTATTTCTATAATGGCACTAAATAAACTAAAGATGGGGAAGGGAGAGGATAACCTTCGAGAAGGAAGAGGAGGAGAGTTTTCTTATACTAATTGTTGCAAGTTTAAATTCAAGATTCCATCTAGTTCTCACTTCTTACAACTACATATAAGAATCATTGCAAGTTCAAGCATGCACTTCCAAGATGACTAGGACAACCACAAGTTCATAGAGCTTCTCTTAGATGGAAGAAAGATTATCATTAAAGCCTTGGTGGTGCAGTGGTTAGAATGCAGTACTGCAAACTACTTCTGCTGACTGCCTGCTGCCAGCAGTTCAGCAGTTTGATTCTCACTAGTTCAAGGTTGACTCAGCCTTCCATCCTTCCAAGGTCGGTAAAATGAGGACCCAGATTGTTGTTGGGGGCAATATGCTGACTCTAAGCCACTTAGAGAGGACTGTAAAGCACTGTGAAGCGGTATATAAGTGCTATTGCTATTATCAGAGGAACATAATGAAGTTGATGAGGTTGATTTTTACAGCAAATGGTTGTGCAAAGTGATCAAAGCAGCCAGGCAGGAAACCTGACTGCTCCCTATTCCCCAGGGATGATTTGGACAGCCCACCAGTACTATGTAGGACATGAAGTAATGATGTCTCATCTTTGTGATCTTCACAGTGTAGGTATGAGCTTGTGCCCATGTTCACTCAGATTCATTTTTTCCTTTGCCTTCACTGTGCTCTAAGTGTTTCTTCAGTTGCTTCATCTTCCAGAGTTTTTTTGTGAATCAGGGAACCATCCAAAGTTAACCACAGAGAAGCCATTCAGGAGCAGTAATGCCCAGTACCTGATTTACCTCTCATTGCCAGTAACTACTCAGGCCATCAGCCAAACTACCTGCAATATTGCTGGAAAAATCTCCAAGCATCTGAAAGAAGCCATGCAGATCCAACAGGTGCCTAATATAGAACACCTTGACCATTATGTTTAGAAATCACCAATGGAAGTTAATATCACCTGGATCTGAAAGTGATTTGTCCATAATAATAAGCTAAGAGAAATGCTGACTATGTCCAGGTGATTCATAACTACTCCAAGGGTTAGAGGTCAAGCATTGACTGCCTACACATGTCAGACTCAGGAGTACTGGGGTCAACCACTCTGAAAGCCATGAATTCCCTTGCCACTTACAAAGACCTGGATATTGAAATCATTAATATGAACAAGTTGTGTCAGTACATGCCACTGCTTCCCCAGCCCTGGCTTGAGACTTAGGATGAATCTGCACCATGGGAAGCAAGTCTCTTGAGATGGGATATCCTTTCCTCGTCCATCTAGGTCATAATAATGCATGTCCATTCTTCATGTTCATCTCGAACAGGTCATGGACTTACATGGTCTTATTGGAAATAGATTTGATGTTTACCAGATAAGCCCACCACAGGGTGTAGGTGTGGGGCTACTAGGATGGAGGTGGAGATTGGCACTAAACTGTCAATTTTTCTTCCCCTGTAACAGCTTTGTGCCTTGCATTGTACCTCTTTCAACCCATCATCATCAGAATATATCCACCTACTTCCCCACTACACAACTACACTAGCCCTGCAATATGATGTTCAGATACTACTTAGGTACTTCACAAAATTATCAGGCACCAGCAATATAGCCACTCATATTGGTACCCTCATTAAAACATTAACATATGAATAAATATTATTTAAAAGATGAAGACTGTGGTCTATGGTATTAGCACAGAATAGCAGCTAAGTGCAAAGATCTATAAAACAGAGTGACCATTGGAACTCATGCTTCTACTATTGAATTCTGGGAATCAGTAATCCAATAAATCTGACTTCTGAAGTGGGATATAGATATAGTACGTCAACAACATATTTGCATTTTTGTAAATCTTGTCTATGTTGCATTTTTGTGAGAAATGTGCTTTTTCCATATTACCTTGTGAATGCTGAACATTCTTTTCTTACCCTAGGTAGCATGCTGGTTACTGGATCCTGAATCAAAAGAAGATTCCTTTCACAAAATGGTTGCCAATTTCCTTCCTCAGGACTTATTCTTGCTAGACAAAATTGGAGCAGGTCAGGGAAATCAGAGCCTGGGTCTCAGTGCCAGTACAGATCAGTCTGGACGTTACAGGGCATCTGTAGAGTCTGTTCTTGTCTTTCATATCATAGAAAAACTCCATATTATACTGCAGAAGGATAACTTGCAAGGTAAAAATGCTATAGATTGACACTATCATTTAACGAAAGGCATTAAATGATTAAAATTCAGCCTGAGCTTCAAAATAATACATGTAAATGTTGTAGACCAGTGGTTCTCAACCTCTGGGTCGGGACCAGGGGTGGGTTCTACTTACCTCTCCTACCGGTTGTAAAGGTGCATGTGCTTTGCGCGAGTCCAGTGCGTGGGCACACGCACCAGACGGGCACTCCTGCGCATGTGCAGAAGGTTTTTTGGAGCAAAAAACGTAAAAAAAAGTTTTCTGCGCATGCGTGCTCTGCGCGCTCCACGACCGGGCCGGTAAGTACGGGCGCGTGGGGGGGCTACGGTCCGGGACACGTAGAACCCGTTCGTGTAGAACGGGACAGCATCACCGCTACCGGATCGCGCGAACTGGACTGAACTGGGGGCAACCCACCACTGGTCGGGACCCCTTTGGGGGTCGAACAACCTTTTCACAGGGTCGCCTAAGACCATCGGAAAACACATATTTCTGATGGTCTTAGGAACTGAGACACCACTCCTCTATCCATCTCCAGGCG
>JANHFM010004652.1:309335-321243 GCA_032468115.1 Grayia smithii | reverse complement strand
TTCATATCTTTTAATGTCAATCCAGGCTGGGATGTTGGTGGCACAGCTGGAACTGGTATCATTGTTTTTTGCTGCAGAGTTGGTGAATCAGTCCCACTCTTAGCTGAAGCTGTGGCTTTTTGCTTGTGAGCCATTGTTCTTTGTTCTCAATTAATTATTTAATTACCACACCCTTTTTTCTTAAATTCAATCTTTCTGTAAATTAAAAATTTACAATCTTTTTTTTTTAAAGTTCTTTCATCCAATAGCCTTTTATTCTTCTAAGTTTAGCCTTTTATTAAAAATCTTTAATCATTTATTTCACTTTCTTTGGTATTAACTTTAAACTTTCTCTTTCAGCGCTAATTCCTCTTTGACTTCAGCACTTTCACTACTTCTTTAACAATTAGGTATCCTTTTAGAGTTGCTACTAATAAGTCCAAGTACTTGCGATTAGATGTTTCCTTTTATGTTCCGTCTGCTTCTTAAATAACTTTATTTTTCAACTTTGTAGCAGCGGGGGAGGCTTTGTCCAGTCTGCTTCTCCTAAGCAGAGCGCAACACCATCTCGGAGCACAGTCTCCGCTTCCAGGGGGGGTCCTTCTTTCGATCTCCAGGCTATAAAGACCTGGAGGTCTGGAACAACCCGACCCTCTGCGGAAGGCTCACTGTCCCCTCTTCTCCCGAGGGGTCAGCTTTAACCAGGAAATTCGGCTGCTTTTTAGCCAAATTTTCCCAATTTTACGAGGCGGGCTGCTGACAGCTCAGACATAGAGCTGTCTCTGACGAAGCCACCAACCCAGAAGTCCAATTAACAATTATATTTTTGATGAAGGTAATGGATGAGCTCTAGGAGAACTCTAAAGTGGTTGCTTTGATTCTGCTCACTAATAAAAATCAACTACTGTAAGCGTACCTCTTCACATGGCCTAGCTGGACATTAATTGCAGTACCAAATATTGGGATCTTGGTGTTCTCTAGTATATTGATTGTAAAAAGATAGTTTATTCTTCTAGGCCAGGGGTGTCAAACTCAAAGGTTTGGTTGGATCCAGCCCATGGCGCCATCCTGGTCTACCCAATGGGAAGACGAATGATCAGGCCACCGTAGCTTTAGCCCAGTCTACCCAATGTGAAGAGGAAAAATGCCAGCAGTTTGGGGAATGGCTTCAAGCTGGCCATGCCCACCCCGTTGGCCACACCCACCCAGTTGGCTATACCCACCCAGTCAGCCATGTCCTGCTTTGCCCCCTGAGGTCAACCACAGCCCTGATGCAGCCCTCAATGAAATTGAGTTTGACACCCCTGCTGTAGGCAAACATAAGAACGCTGCAAATGATTGAAACTGCAACTGAAATCAGAGATGATTTCAACACTGTATACAGAGTTGTCTTAGGAAATAGTAACACAAACATCACTGGGCATGTGTTGATGGCTTGTTGCATATAAATAACGTTAAGCTTGGCATATGTAAACTACAATTTGAGTTGTATCATGGATTCATCTCTTATCTTATTATAAGAACAGCATTTTGTGGTAACTGCAGCCGAAGAAAAAATAGTAAATTGATTACTAAAGAACAGAGTAATCTCTGGCACAGAGATTATGTGAGAAGAATATTGAAGCACTTACTCCCAAAGAACAAGAAAAAAGCTGAGGACATGACAAATGGACTTTATCAGAAGTGCATTGAGGCAGAGAGACACAGTTTCTGGGACCTCATCTGGAAACATGGACCTTAGAAGTGATGGACATGACCAGAAATTTGGATGACACCTGAGGAAGCCAATGAGGTTATCTGGAGAAACACAAATTTGAAAACTAAGATTTGGCCCTATTCTCTTAGAGCAGGGGTCTCCAATCTTGGCAACTTGTGGACTTCAACTCCCAGAATTCCTCAGCCAGCAAAGCTTCTGGGAATTCTGGGAGTTGAAGTCCACAAGTCTTAAAGTTGCCAAGATTGGAGACCCTTGTCTTAGAGCTTTGTTTTGACTTCAAATTTCTACATATATTAATACAATTTTTGGAAGAAATACTTTAGCCTCTTTGAGCTGCTGCCATTGGGACAGAGATACAGAGCAATGAAAGCGAGAACAAACCGTTTTAAGAACAGCTTTTTCTCTAGAGCAATATTAGCTTTAAATGAAAACTCTAGACTTTGAAGGCAGCTCTTTTATTTTTGTTATATTATATGTTTTGTGTTGTTTTAATTAGTGTTGTAGTTGTTTTAAATTGATGTGGAATGCCTTATCTGAGTTGATGTAGCAACCAAGAAATTTTGTTGTTCCTGCAAGGGGACAATGACAATAAAGATTTATTCTATTCTATTCTAGATCTTGAGCCTATCTTCTAAAGTGTTGGTTATTTCCCCCAACTTGGTATTGTCTGCAAATTTGAGGAGTTCCCCTTCTATCCCCTCATCTAAATCATTTATGAAGATGTTGAAGAGTACTGGGCCCAAGACTAAACCCACTGCATGCTTTCCTCCATGTAGATATAGTTTCACTGAGGACTACATGCTAAGTGCATTTGATCAGCCAATTATAAATTCATCTGGTGGTAATGCTTTTTCTATCTTACCAAGAAGTAGGTTGTGATCTACTTTGTCAAGTGCCTTACTGAAGTCCAAGTATACTATATCTACAGCATTTCACTACTCCACTAATTTAGTCATTTTGCCAAAGAATGCAATAAAATTTGTCTGGCACAGTCTGTTTTTGACAAACACATGTTGGCTTCTAAGTAAGTTTATCAAATATGCCTAGGAATATAGCAGAATTCTGGTTAAAAAGTTAGAATATATGACACTGAAAAAAAATTGGGAATTGGCATGCAAGTTTGTGTTTAATAGAAGGTAAGCAGATGAATTAAAAAAAAATATTGGAGAAATATAATAACCCTAGAGGGAAAACCAAAACCATGAGTATTATACATGCTATCTTTATTGTAATGTTACTGTAACAGGATCTTGCAAGACTCAAAGCACTTCTCCCCAACCTTGCCTTTAGAAACATAGAATAATATTGGAAGGGATCTTGGAGGTCTTCTATTCCAACCCCATGCCAAGGCAGGAGATCTTATACCATCCCAGACAAATGGATGTCCAATCTTTTCTTGAAAACCTCCAGCATTGGAACATCCCCAATTCTGGGAGGCAAACTGTACCATTAGTTAATTGCTCTGTCAGGAAATTTTTCCTTAGTTCCAGGTTGGTTCTCTCTTTAACAAGCTTCTACCCATTCTTGCCCTGCCCTCAGGTCTTTGGAAAATAAGTCAACACCTTCTTCTCTGTGTCATCCCTCAAGTACTGTAAAACAGCTATCCTTCCACCCCATAATCGTCTTCATTAGGGTAAAAGGTAAAGGTAAAGGATCCCCTCGCACATATGTGCTAGTTGTTCCTGACTCTATGGGGCAGTGCTAATCTCTGTTTCAAAGCCGAAGAGCCAGCGCTGGACATTGTGTTGTAAGGAAAAATATAATATAAATATAATACATTTTTCTCCATTGCCACAGCTCTAGGTGTTTGAAGAATTCTGAGCTTATCTCACATGGTCTTGTATTTTCTTGAATCTACTTCTAGTTTCACTCTCAGCTTTTCCTTACAACAGACTAAGGGGAACAACAATCTTATTAATAGCTAAATCACCCAATTCTCTGTTGGAAAATCACTTATATTTCAAAGGCAAATTGGAAATTGGCTATCTAGATATTAGTTTGTTTATTAACTGGACTTTTCAGTCATGCCTTTTGATTTGGAGTAATTTTTTACTTTTACTTTTATATTTAGTGTTATTCACCTTAAGAACATGTAAAGAAAGATGGAGTAAAATTTTAAGCAACAAATAACAAACCTACAACTATTTGCAACAGCCAGTATCTTATAATAGCACTTTCCTTACCCTGTAATAATAATCTCAGGATATGTTTGTGATCCTAGGTTCCATACTCCACCAGTGATAGGCCACTCCTAAAAAAAAAAAAATCTATCTATCCATCCATATCTATCTCTGCATTAGCATGTTTTTGCCACTTCATTATAGGTTCAATGACAATGTAATATTCACAAATTATCGTTTGTATTTACATGGTGATGCAAAAGCTTAAGAAAAACAATAGCTAATTACTAGGCTATGTTTTATATTATGTTTAACCATGGTGGTTCTCCCCCCTCTCCCTCTTGGTATATGAGTAAAATAGAGTAAAATTTATCTAAAGAAATCAACTGTATTTAAAACAAAAAGAAATGTTTAGCCCTCACTCTGCAAGCTTACAGAATTTGATCCAATATTAAGAAACCTGGAATTCCATATCGTCATGATTGTATATATATTTCAGATAGAATTCAGAACTCAGGCACCCTTAACTACATGCAGAGATGTGTTCCAACCAACAGATTGAATTCTGAATCAGTCTTTTAGAAAACAGCCAGATTCATTTTTATATGATTCACAGCTGCTTGTTTCCCCATTTGAATCAAATTCAACCCCTAAATTAGAAATTCTTGCCTCCTGTTTATGCTAGCTGAGCATCAACAATAATTTGCTTCTACTGTACATAAAATATGACAAAGGTAGGCAAATTTGGGGTTTGGGGGACATTTGACATTTTTTTAACTGCTGTGGATTCAAAAATTAGTCTGATTAATAAATAACCTGATTCTCTTGTAACAAGAGTAACAAGAAGTTGGAAGTGACACCTCTACTCACCATCTCTATTTCTGTTCTTGTCTCTTAGAGAAAGAGCAAGGGCTTCTCAGAAACAAGGGATGGGGACAGAGGGAGAGGGAGAAAGAGGGTAGGAACCTGCACAAGGGGACAGGACAGGCTCAACATGAGAGTCTGTTAAGACACAGTACCCCTACCAAAATATCATAAACACTATAGGCAAAGAACAATGAAACATAACCATTAACCCTAGTAATTACTGCTGCTTCAATAACGCTTTCCCTTTTTTATTCTTTACCTTATTGCTATATCCTTGCTTTTTATGTTTTGCACCTACAGAATATAGTACAGGAATCAAATCTGGAGGGCAGTCAGCAAAGTATTCTGTGCAGGTAACAGGTGAATCGTGAATATCCATGGGATAAGGATTTTCAAAAATGGGAAAACTAAGTGAGAAAAGCATGTATTAGCATACCCCTTAAAGACAAAATTACTTAATACATTAATTATTTGAAAAGAAACATATTACTAAGTATGCACACATACACGCGCACACACTTTTTAATAATTCTTGACACAAATGTAGATAGTGAGATAAAAATTAAGAATGTTTGTATGCCAGTTAGATTAAAGATGAGTACATACTAAAAACTTAAATGTTCTTTATTGGGGCTTATATACCATTCCAAACCAGAGAAACTCTGAGTAGCCTACATTCCTTCTAATACTAAGAAGATGAAAAGAGTAACACAAGTTAACAAAGGGTGAACCAATAATAGTAGAAAAGCAATAATTGAAAACAATTCTAAAGAAGAATGCAATCATCAAGGAACAATAAACATCCAAACACAGTCCAGGATGGAGGCCCCAAGTTCTACTGGATTTCCTCCCAGGCTCTTATAGCTCTCTTAACTCAACCAGATAAATGGGACTCAAATCCTTTCTCTTCATCTCTTAGAGAATCATGGTTTTTATGGGTGTTTCAGTTATTTGGTTGTCCCAGCTGTCTCACTGAGTTAGTGAATATGGCATTTCAGATTGCAGATGCCACTTCTATAGAACCTTACAAAAGAGTAAGATTAAATCAGTTCATCTCTTGCTGTGGCATCACTCAAAATAATCAACCTGCTTAACTATTAGGGTTAAGGGTTAATAATCAACCAATGAAAGATAATCAACCTGCTTAACTATTGCTGGAGATAGAATGTCACAAGGATTGACTCAAGGATTTCAAGGCATCTGCAAGATGGAAATATTAGAAAGAAGGACTCCACAGTATTTGTTTTTCCAATAAGATGCTTCATTAGCAAGCAAGATTCCACACTATAACCCAGACACACCTTTACCACTTTGGTACAAATTAGGCCCTTAGCTATGCTGGTTTTTTAGACTAAAGGTAATTGTTTTAGAAAGAACATTATACTTAATCTTGTCAATAACTGGAAAAATTTGGTTCAGATTAAATGGGCAAGGTAAAAAAAGGATAAAATAAATCAAAATCTGTATAATTATGATCCTAATGTTCATTTGTTGGGGTGATGAAAGTTAAACTGACTTACAAGTGGCAAATGGTTAAGACAAGTCTCACCCTAATGTGTAGGGCTCTATACAATTTAAAAAGTCATATGAAGTCAATACCTTGGCTTTTTTCAGCAGCTCCTTAAAACAGACATGATTTTTTTTCTACGGTCTCACATGAAAGTCTGGGAAAAGGTGGGCTGCTTTAATGAATGGCATTTACAAATATTCTCAACCATGGTGGAGTCAAATAAAAATATAATTCTGAGCTAATTCATGTATTGCAAAGAAGCAACAAAAGATAAATAATCAGTGAAGTAGAGAGAGAAAGAAAACCACAAAGCTGGTAAACCCTTTCTCTCAATGTTTGATTAGATCTTTGATTGGATGAACTAATCAAATAGTATTGTGCATTGATTCCATTTCCTTTCCTTTGAACTAAGAAAAAATGCAAAAAGAAGATATGAAAAGGTTCCCAATAATTCTCCTTCCCATTATGTTTTATGAAAAGGCATTTTGAATAAAGACCTTTTTCTAGAATATTTATGTTTGCTTAATGCACCAAATTGCCTCCTTTAAAAAAATTATGAGACTTTTGACCTTGTCACCAAGTTATCATAGAGAAAAGGGAATAATCTTTTATTGGGTTTGAATATGGCACAATGTACTTTTCTCTTCTTGCTTTATTTTAGTACCAATAACTCAAGCTTGAATGGTAGAGTCCTTGGTGCTCTCTGAGCTTGGTTGTTTGCTTCTAGATTTTCCTGCAAGATGCAGTATGCAGTACAACACTAAATGCTACTTATTTTGCTAACAAAACATCTGCAAGAAAACAACCAAACTTAGAGAGCACCAAAAACTCCACAATCGTATTTTAGTATACAATTATATGAACTGTATTGTTGAGACATTGTTGATGGTTTTGCTTCACAAAGTATTTGCTTTAGGCAAATTGATCACTGATTCCATTAGTGAGTCTTTGAAACAGGTGATTCTGAAATAGCTTTTTTAAAAGTAAGGCATGGTGCTTAAAATAAGTGAATATAGAAAAATAGGGGAATGGAAAAGCATCTTTTAAAGCTATAATCTTTATTAGATAATTTACTAGAATCCATAATTTTGGAAGGATATGTTTAACAAAGAAGCAGACAGCTAATATATCTAGAACTTTAATCCTAGTTTCAATTAATAGTGAAGTTGTTTGTTTTGAAAACATTTTGGCTTTGGTTTGTCATATTACTTTATATTTCCAAACTCAACAACAAATCTATGCTTCTCTCCCAGGAATTATTGTTAGCACCATATGGAACTATACTTACTGGCTTTGAGTCAGGTCAACAACAATTAGATCTTTTTCCAATAGTACAACAACAGCATAGGGTTCTTGAATTTCTACATACAAATAAAAATAAAAATATAAACACAAATATTAGTGAATTAGATTATTAAATGACCATATAACCATTGTTCTGAACAAATACAGAATTTATATATAATCCTAATAAAGAATTTTCCAAACCTAGTTCACTTTTGATAGATTTTATTATATTTTCCTGGAACACTGAAAGAGATATTCATGTTATTCTGATGATAGGTTTGGTGTCTCCTCATGTGAGATTAAGCATAAATATTGTTCCAATAAACATCCAGTATTAAATAGTATAAACATTCTACATATTTTTCCCCATGTAACCTATCAAACCCTTATGGAAAGACTATTCTAATTTATAGCAAGCATACTGCAGGGGGGGGGGAGCAGGATGTACACAAGTATATTGAGTAACACTTAACTTTTAATTAATATTATGTGTAAATCTTCTGTTTGCATATTCTTATGGAAAAGGCATGATAATCAACAATAGAGTCTGAAAAATACTAAAAAAAGTTAAATGATAGATTTATCATGTTATTTCGGTTATCTTGTTCTGCTATGACTGTACAACCCTGGCTCAAAGAATTGTCTTGCAAACCAGAGTATTCTCAAATTTATTATCCCCTGGTGGCAACCAGTATTTTAAAATCTTTCCATTTTTGATAAGTAACCAGATCCACTATTTATTTATTTATTCATTTATTTATTGACATTTATATGCCGCCCATCTCCCGAGGGACTCGGGGCGGCTTACATAAAACAGAAGCAAACATTAAACAATAAAAACAATAAGAAAAAATACAATTGTAATTTGAATATGAAAATAAGCACCCCACATCAACTCAGCCATGATGTAGAAAAAAATAGAGTCTTTAGGTCCCGGCAAAAGGAGCGAAGGTCGGGGGCAGTCCGGAGCTCAGCAGGTAACCTATTCCAGAGGGACGGAGCGACCACAAAGAACACTCTCCCCCTGGGGGCCGCCAGCCACTATCATCCAAAATGTTACAGGCAACTCAATCACACCAGAATCTAATCACCAGAATCAAGGCACAACAACCTCCAGTTCTTGTGGACTTCCAAGAAACACCAACATATTCCCACCATATCCCCATTCATGGTGGAGGGAGTGACCTTGAAACACAAGAATTGTAGTTTCCAACCTTTGAGCTAAGACTTTTGCAGTTTTGCCACGATAACCAGACACTGGGGCATGGGGGAGTGTTCAAAACGCTGCATACAACATTAAAGAAGCTTAAGATGGCATCAGACATCAAAGACTACATGGCATATTGCAGAAGGGCCAAATTCTACTATCTGAAGCTGTTATAACCCATCTTTACACACACACACACATCCCCCACCCATGGCACACACACTCTCTCTGGATTTCTGATTTACCCCCGGTCAATGATTACATACTAATTTTGGTGGATCGTTTTACCAAGATGTCTCTCTTCAACCCTTGGAAGGGATTGCCTACTGCCAAAGAAACAGATCCAATTTTTTGGACCATACTTTTCACTATAGAGGCATGGTGTATACACTAATTTCCAACATAAGCAATCAATTTTAAGCCTGGTTTTGGAGAGCACTGTTCCAACTTTTGAATGTTCAAGTAAACAGCCTATCACCTAGCCATGAATGGAAAGTGAAAAAAACTAACCAAGTGCATCTACAGCCATCACTGCTTCCACTAGCAGAGTTTTCATATAATAACTCTCTCCACATATCAATTACAATAACCCCCTTTCAAGCTTTGTACGGGACATACCCAAGAGCTTTACCAGAGAACCCTAAGGAGGAGAGCTCTGTCCCAGGAACTATGGATTTTTATAAGAAGAAATGGGGCGTTGGTAACTTACCTGATATGCTCCTTCTCATTGGATGGAAACAGCAGCCAGGAATGGGTTGTACTCCTTGTTCAGACTGAGGACTGAGTCTGTAAAAATTGGTTAAGTCCCGCCTCCTAGGCCATGTGACCCAGCTTTTGGCGAGAACGAAGATACAGACCTGGCGTGTTGGTCAAGTAAAAGGAAAAGAAGAAACAGGCAAAGCACAACCCGACAGACCAATGGGCGGGACTGGCTGCTGTTTCCACCCAATGAGAAGGAGCGTATCAGGTAAGTTACCAATGCCCCTTCTCCATCCTGGTGGAAACAGCAGCCAGGAATGGGACATACCAAAGCTGAAGATCCCATTACGGGTGGGTCGCTGTCTGGTCCGAAGAATCACCAGCTGCCAGGACTCTCTGCAAAATTCTGCACCCGAAAGCAGCCTCAGCTGAAGCAAACCGATCCACTTTGTAATGGCGGATAAAAGGTGTAGGTGAAGTCCATGTAGCCGCCCGACAGATCTCCAACAAAGGTGATTGAGTGGCCCAAGTGGCACTCTATGGGTAGAGTGTGCTGTGATGGAAGCAGGACGTGGCAGAGAGCGCAGGTCATAAGCCTTGGCGACCGTATGGTGAATCCACCTGCCAATAGTCGAAGAGGTGACCCTGGATCCCAATGAGGCCGGTGTGAAAGATAGGAACAGCGACTCTGAACGTCTGATGTCCTTGGTCCGCTTGATGTAGATTCGAAGCGCCCGCCGGACATCTAACTTGTGCCACTGCTGCTCCAAAGGATGGGACGGATGAGGACAGAAGCTAGGCAAGACCAATTCTTGCATGCGATGAAAGGGAGTGTTGATCTTAGGGACAAAGGTGGGATCCAGACGAAGGACCACCCTATCCGCATGGAACACACACAGGTCACTCCGAACTGACAACGCAGCAATCTCAGATATCTGCCTGGCTGATATGATAGCCACCAAGAAGGCCACTTTACAGGTAAGCAGGTGCAAGCAGGTAGTGCGCAAGGGCTCATAAGGTTCCCTGGTGAGTGAGTCCAGAACAAGGGACAGATCCCAAGTAGGGTACCTATGGAGTACCGGGGGGGCAAACATTTGAGACACCTCTAAGGAATCGTTTAATATGCGGATGGAGAGCCAAGGATGACAAAGCCGGACAAGAAAGGACCAAAGACAGGGCAGCCACTTGCCGGTACAGAGTGTTAGTCGTCAAACCTTTGGCCAACCCAGCACAAAGAAACCGCAAAATGATGGAAATATGCACCTGTAGAGGGGAGACCCCCAGCCGGTTACACCAACGACAGAAAGCCTTCCAAGTGGCAGAGTAGATTCTCTCTGTCGACGGACGCCTGAAGGACTGCATAATATCAATGACGTTTGAAGGAAGGAAATCGGCTGTCAAGGCAAGCCGGTCAAGCACCAAGCGGTCAGATTCAGCCACTGCGGATCCGGATGTGACAACTGACCCTGACTGAGAGACCCCTCTGTCGCAGGCATCTTCCAGGGAGGTGCCACCAACATCAGCTTGAGATCGGCAAACCAAGGCCTCCTGGGCCAATGAAGGGCGATGAGGATCACCTCGGCTCGTTCCTCCAATATCTTGCGAAGGACCCTGGCGATGATCGGCATTGGTGGAAAGGCGTACAGCAGCCCCTGAGGCCAAGGAGACCGAAGAGCATTCACTCCTTCCGCCTGTGGGTCGGGAAACCGGGAAAAGAAGCGTGGAAGCTGAGAGTTGTCCCGGGAGGCAAAGAGATCCACCATCGGCTGACCAAATATTAATGTCAGCTGATGAAACAGCTGAGGATCCAAAGGCCACTCTGCTTGGTCCAGGTCCTGTCGGCTGAGCCAGTCTGCCTGGAGATTGGCCTTCCCCGCAATGTGCTTCGCTGACAGGGACAACAAGTTCCGTTCCGCCCACAGTCCTATCCTCCAAGCCTCCAACATGAGGCCCTTCGACCTGGTGCCTCCCTGCCTGTTCAGGTGGGCCTTGGCGGCCACATTGTCCATGAGAACCAGGACATGTGCATTGCGCAGAACATTGTGGAAATGGCGCAGGGCCAGGAAGACCGCCCGTAACTGCAGCCAATTGATGTTGTTGCGGAGGTCCTGTGGAGACCACCTGCCTTGAGCTACCTGTGACTGAAGATGAGCTCCCCAGCCCGACAAGCTGGCATCCGTTGTCAACACCAACCGAGGCGGGTCGTGGAAGAGGCTCCCTTTTGCAATGGCTGGAGATGTCCACCAAGACAGGGACAGACGAATGGCCGGAGGCAATTGGACCTGCAGCAGGGAAGAACCTTTTCCTGCCTTCTGGAAAGGCAAAAGGAACCATTGTAGGTCTCTGGCATGGAGTCTAGCCCAAGGGGTAATACCAATGGCAGAAATCATCTTGCCTAACAAAGTAGACAGGAGGGTCAAAGGAACCCTCCTGAGCCGCAATATTTTAGTGACCAAGCCTTTGATACTATCTTGCCTATCCTGAGAAAGATATACTTTACCCTCCAAGGTATCTATGACCGC
>JANHFM010004652.1:296878-307051 GCA_032468115.1 Grayia smithii | reverse complement strand
CGGTTTATTGTAAAATTTTATAAAACTTTTCAATAAAAAAAAAACAACAACTAATAATCTTTCTACCGTAAGGGATCTTTCTAAAACTCATGAGATTATCAGATTTCTTTCTTATAACTGTGATGTTTAAAGTAATCATTTGTGCAGCTTTCACTGTTTCTTTAGCTTTGGTCAACCAAAACAGTAACCTCAGTTGCTTGTCCAATCAAGAAGTAATGGCAAATACCGAAGGAGGTGGGCTCTCTTATGGTACAGTACAGATTATCACTACTGTATATACTGAAGTCCTGCATCACAAATGCATTGCTCACTTGCTGAAGGCAAGAAAGTTCCTTTAAGTAGTACCTCTATCTCCCCACTAATATCAATAATATACGGCTTACTCAATAAACAAAGGATGAATAAATTACAGTCAGTCTCTATATCCTTCCCTGAGACACTTAAAAGGAACCAAAATCATTTTTCTTATAGATCCTGTACAGATATACGCAGAAACTGTCACATTGATTAACAGTGCCATACATGTCCACAGTTGAGAGAGGCAGAAAAGTGAACCTAATTGCATAGGTGGCCTCGTTTCAACAGGTACAAGGCCCTGTCTCAGCATCATAGCTGCCTCCTTAGTATGTTCAAGAAGAGTACCTACCTGTTTTTACAGGTCTTGTATTCTGTTTTAAGAATGGGCTTACAAGATTCAACTTTTTTCCCATCTCGCTGAATCTTACCTGTAAAGGAATTGTTTAGAAAAGACCAATTTATTTTCCCATAATGCCAGTAGATAGAGTTGCTATGGCTGATCTGAGCAATAAGAAATAATTACAAGACTAAAGCGATCATGTTTCTAGGGGCCTCTGTGGATTGGAGATGACCTCAGGGATACAACAAAGAACAACATCCCAATGCACTCCATGAGCTCAGCTGGGGTTATGGCATCAAAAACAACTGAAACACTTAGGTAATTCAGATGTTTGCCTAATGGCTAAACAATAAATTAGTATTAGTAATAAAATGCCAAAGCTTTGCTGAATAAGGCAGTGTTAGGCAGCTGGCAAAGAGAGCAAGCTTGCTCCTAAAAGCACATCTCAGGCAGTTGGTAACAATTCATTTTTCTAGACAACCTTTTCTTTCTGAAGAATTTCTCATCTTTAGTCTCATAATATTCATGATATTTCATGCAGGATTGGCTCTAGACATCTTGGCAGCCTAGGCAAAATCTTATCTCAATTCTCCTTACAGTTTGGCTCATCTTCCTATTCAGTGAGGAATTTCAAAAAAAGATGCCCTCTTGTTTCTTTCCTTCTTTGAGTTTCAGAGGCTATCCTTAGGACAATTTTTTTTCCTCAGACATTTCACCTTATTTAAGTGAAGTAATTATACAGTAAGTAATTATATCAGTATCCATTATCATCATATGGCAACAATTCAGAAATAGGGGAACATTTTTCTCAGCTGGGTAGACAAGAAGTAAATTAGCCCACACATTAAAAGATTGCTCTTTTCTGGTTTGCCCATCCATCAAGCTGGTCTTTGGCTAATCCAGATGACTTTAGCCCTAAGGCCCATTACCCTTTACTGAGATTTGTCCCTAGTCTAGATCTTGTCTTCTAATAGATTTTGACATCTGGAGAAAAAGAGAATAGTGAGTCCCCTGCCACATTATTCACAACAGGCTAGATTATGGAAAGCAGTTCCAATTAAAAAACCATAAAAGCTGTGATAAATAGATCCCACATTCAAATGCTACAATTCTGTCTTGAAATTAGCAAGGTCCATTGCTCAGTCAGGGCCAACACAAAAGTGCATTGCATAGGTCAGAATTTGAATACTTTAATTGTATCTTACATATACCAGCAACAATGGATGTATCTTACCATGAGGAATGATTATCTGAAAAGGCCGGCTGGGACCTTTTAGATTCCATAGAGTTAAACTGCCATCAGAATGACTGCACATAAATTGCTTCCCTTCATGATGCCATCCAATTGAGTGAATAGCCTAAACAGAACAATAAATCACAAAGAGAACCGTGAGCTCCCAGAAATAATGATATCCTCTTTTCTTTATTGTTGAGAATACATATAATGGCCATGCCTATTGAGACTACCTCTAGTCTAGAGAAATCAAATTTATGCAGAATGAATTCACCAAGGTTTAACACCAGGGACATGAAAAGTGATAGATACTCAGGGTCTACTTAACTTATTAAGCCCCCTTGAAGAGCAAGAATGCATGATGAAATGGGTAGGCAAAAACATGAGACTTGTTTTTAAAAGTTTTTAAACTTTTAAACTTTTAAAAGTTTAAAAGTTTAAAGTTTAAATGAAGGAAGTTTTAAAAACTTCCTTCATTCTTCTGGATTTCTAAATAAATATGAATACTTTCACCATCCTCCTTCTCTTCCTTCTGCTAATGTGATACTTACTCTGGTGCTCAAGTTGTTTTGGGATTGCTTATTACTCTTAGGTCCTTGGTTAGGACTTAAGTTACAGTATTGGGTTTCTACTAGTTAGAATCTAGACTGTGAATCTAACTGTAGATTACCCAAATCTACAGTTTGGGTATAATTTATTACATTTATACAATTCTGTTAAGTATGTTAGAAAATTGAGACCATCCTGTCCCTGGCAGCCCAAAACCTAGTCAATTATCCTTTTTTTTAAATAGAAAGCAAAAGCTGTTTAAACAAAATGCATACGCAGTACTAAAGGTACATATGATAAATAAATATGACAGACAAAAAGGATGAAGTGAGAAAGTCCTATCCTCAATGTTAGTGTTCTTCTAGGTCAGTGTTTGCAAACCTTTTTGGCATCGAGTGCCGAAACGGGAGCACGCCGTTCATGTGTCGAAAACTGGAAGACCAGCCACCCGGTGCCCATGTGCATGCCAGCCACCTGGTCTTTTGATTTCTGGCGTGCATGCGCACGCGAAGATCTGCTGAACAGAGTGCATGCATGCGGCAGAAACCGGAAGAGCAGCTGCTTGGTGCGCATGCATGTGCTGGGAAGATGATCTTTCCATGCACACCAGAAACCAGAATACCAGGTGGCTATGCGGATGCGTGCGCCAGAAACCGAAAGATAATCTTCCCAGTGCATGTATGCGCACCAGGCGGCTGCTCTTCCAGTTTCCAGCACTCCAATGCATGTGAAGACCAGCTGTCCGGCAAGCCGGAACCCGGAAGAATGGGTGACGGCTCGCATGCCCAGAGAGATGGCTCTGCATGCCATTTCCAGCACGCGTGCCATAGTTGTCAGCCTTGGAAGTATTATTAGCTACCTTCCAAACTGCCAACTCTACAAGGGGGGGAGAGGGGTTGTGTGATAGTCATAATAAGATTATGTAATATGTGGAAGGAGTAATTGCACCGGTCGGTGGAAGAGGATGGTGTACAGATGAAGGAGGACTTGATTGGTGTGCGTGACAAGGGAGGGGGAGGAGTGAGTGAACTGAAGAGGGGGAAATCTGGAATGCTTTCAGTTTTGGAATTCACTGGGACGTGCCAGGTTGCTAGTTGAATAAAAATGGACTTTGAACACTGAAGGTGAGATGGTTTTATTTCAACAAAAGCTAGCCTGGAACCCTGACATAGGAAAAGTAACAAGACATTAATTTAGTAAATGTTTCCTGGGAAATTATTCCTGGCAGAATTCTGATCAAAACCTACAAGATATGACACTGAGCAAAATTGGGAAATACCCTGCTGGGCAAGGCAGGTCTTTGAGAAATTCATGAATGTGGGATAATTTATTGTTTGTGGATTGAACTATCAAGTTCACTGTATTTTCCAAAGAAAATAAAACAATAATAAGTTGTATGTAAATAGTGGAAAATTAAAACAGCTATATACTTCTTGGCCTTTGGGCAAAGAGCAAATATATAGTTGTGTAGGATGTTTAATAAAGATAAAAATGGATGGAGAAGATTTTAAGTTAATGTATACAAATGGTGGTTGAAAGATAATGGGTATTACATTTTCTGTTATGAAGCAGGAATAAGAAAAGAAATGGAAACCTTTGTGCATATATTCAGGGCATGTTTCTATTTATTATACTGATGTGGGAATTTGATATGGCAGCAGAAATATAAAAAGTTGGACTGGGAATGGTTTATATGTGTGATGAACAAAATGAGATAATCAATGTGTAATGATTTGACTGACTACAAAAAATAGTGACCTCAGTTAAAGAAATAAAGTAGACACAAATGATTTGGTAATAAAGAGAGAATGAATCAGGATTAAACTGCAAAATAAATATATGAGAGAAGACTGATTTGGTTGAAAAGAAAGGAGATATGAAAACATGATTGGATGAAGTTACTGAAATCCTAAAAAAAAGGTAGGAAATTAAAAGAATAAAAGGCAGTGTACCAATCGCTGCATGAACATGATTGAAAAGGTTTTAAAAGTTACAGTTTTTCTAATTATAGCCATGGGTGCATGATTAAATGTTACAATATATATTATTCTTGTCTATGCTTACTTGATTTCTGATATGATTTGCCTTAAGGTTGGTCTTCCAAGTATTGGTCTTGTTGGTATTGGTCTTACCAGAATAACAAAGTAACAGAATTGGAAGAGGCCTTGGTGGTCTTCTAGTTCAACCCCCTGTCCAGACTGGAAACACTATGCCATTTCAGATAAATAGTTGTTCAATCTCCTCTTAAAAACTTCCGTTTTTGGAGCATTCAAAACTTCTGGAGGAAAGTTGAACTTCTGGAGGCAACCACTCAGATATATTTCTCCAGCTGAGCTGATATTACTTTTCAAGGGAGATCTAGAATATTTGGTGATGCTTTCTTCAAGGAACCTCCCAAATAAGTTACCTTTGATTGACAGGATTCTGCCAATTGCTTTCCCTTTTCATAAACTAATGACTCAAGGGTATTAAGCTGCTAAAGCAGAGACTTCTCCTTAGCCATTCCAATATTACTTAAGTGATGCACATTGTGGCAGATTGCCAATAATGCAACTGTTCTTGTCTTGATAGAACAAGAAGTGGCTTATAAACTAGTTATTTTGAGCCTGATTAAACACTGGAACCATCCTAGCTTAATTTCTGAATTGTCCTTTGGTTGCCTGTGTCAAAATATCTTGACCTTTTGATTCTAGTAAGCCAAGAATCCTTTACTTAAGAAAACTGACAGATTTCTCTACTTATGCCTGAGTAAATAGGGCCAAGAAGCTATTAAGCTACTTCATAGTTATTTCAAACAGCAGGTTTCAGCTGGAACACAACAGCTTGGGAGGGTCGAAGCAATTTCTACAGGGTAGAATTGTACAGGGTACAATTTCTGTATGAAGAATATCCAGGGTTATGCTTTCTGCATAACCCTCTTTCTTTCTGTTAGAGCCTCATTTTTCAATCATTAAAAATGTAGCCATTTTCACAAAACTAAAACATTGCATTTTCATGATGTCAGGTTACAAGCGATGATAAACATTTTCTGCAAAACACAGTGCTTCCAAAATTCTCCTGATGAGGCAAGGAAATTAGGAATTTACAGAGTTGATAAGGTTAGATAAAATATTATTTTAATTTAAAATAATATACACAAATAAAAAATGCCATATATTGTAAATTAGAAAGAAAAGGAAAAGCAGTGTATTTACTTTACTTAATGCAGCCTCTCCCAATCTCCCATGTGACTATATCAAACAGGAGAAGAATGGTCTAAATCAAGGATCTGGAACCCTAAACACTCAAAGAGCCATTTGGACCCATTTCCCACAAAAAAGAAAACACTAGGAGCCACAAAACCCTTTCCATGCCTGACTATTTCTTGAGCAGGCACAAAACTAGCATATGTAGTTGAATTAAATGTTCTGTTTTCTTCTGAAACTTTTCTTTTTTTGGATTTATCCATGGTTGGCCTACTGGGGGGTTGAAAAGCTCAATAAATTGTGTGCCAGTGGGTGTCGCACATTGGCAGTTGTGATGCATATTTTGAGTGACAGGGAGCCACAGCAGAGGGGGCCAAAGAGCCACTTGCGGCTCCAGAGGTTGCTGACCCCTGGGCTAGAAACAATACCAGAATGTTGTAATTCCTTACAAGATTAACTCTGTAAAGTGGAAAAACCAAAAGGAGATACCTTCTAACAACCAGTTCTCTGAACTGCTTAGAAAATTAACTATTGGTTAAAGCAAATAGGTGAGAACCAGTAGAATCCCACCTCTGCCATGGTTGATGGTATCAAAGGCTGATGAGAGGTCAAAGAGATCAAGGATGGATGCACCACCAGAGTTTATAAGTGCAACCCATAACCACTGCCATGAGGTAGATGTTCCTCTGACACTTGATCGGTTGGATTCATTCTTTGTCTTCCTCCAACAGCACTCTAGCCATCTCTTGGCCCTTCTCACCTCCTCCATGAACTACAGAGAGTGTTGGGACTGATGGGCCAAGAGAGGGCAAATGGGCATAATCCTGTCCAGGGCTCCAGCCTTCTTCTGATTCCTGGCTGAGGCCTGAGCCTCCACAGGACTATGCAGCAAAAGCCCCCAGGATATCCCCCAGCTCCTTCAGGAACCCAAGCATGTCTATTAGTTGCCGAGGGTCAACCATTCAAATAGGTCTAGCTTCCCTACAGAGTGGGGATGTAGGCATTTTAATGTAACCCTTTTAAAAAATGCACAGGTCCAATAAACCTAACTAAACATATTTGTAGGAATAAGATAGAAATCAAAACCAAAAGATGTGTTCACCTCTAGACATTACATCTTTCGCTAAGGGGGTTCAACAGCCTGTGACTAAGTAAATTAGATTCATAAGACCAAATATTTATGCAAACTAACATCCTAGATACCGTCGGGCATGCTTAGCTTTGCTGATTTACATGGCCACTAAGATGTTAAATCATATGAATTGCTGAGCTTAAGCTACACTGGTTATTTTTCACGGCATGTGTGAATCACCAAATGAATTCTAATATTTTGTGAACAGTTTATCTCGATTACCTGGTTTTTGAGAATACTAATCCTTCAATTTAACAAATTAGAGATCCCATTAACAGTTTCACAGCATCACCCTATCCAAGAATTCATGGCTGATACCTCATGAAAAGCTGAGTTTGATTCCCAGATTCTTTCATCTCGATGTATAGTAAGGTTTCCCCTGTCCAGTGGTGTCTGACACTCGAAGGTGATGCTCATCTCTGTTTCTTAGCTGAGGATTGTTTAAAGATGCTTCTGTGTCATCTTTCCAGTATGGCCGTACACCAAAGGCACACGGAACGCTGTTACCTTCCCACCAAAATGATACCGATTTACCTGCTTGCATTTGCATGCTTTCGAACTGTTAGATGGGCAGGAGCTGGGACAAGTAATGGAAGCTCACCTCGTTGCGCCACACCCATCTTTAACCATTGAGCCATCAATCCCATCAAAGTATGGTACTTAGAAGTTAGTAAATATTCCAATTAACAATTTCAAAATGTCAATAAATAATTTAACTCAGTCATAATAGGACTGATGGGATCTTGAGATCATTCAAAATCTCAGTTTCTGGTGAATATCTTGACTTCATTTAGTTCCCATTCCCAACATCCCAACAAGACAAAGAGTCAGAATACAGAATAAATTGGAAGAGATTTTGGAGTTATTCTAGTCCAATCCCCTGCTCAAGTAGGAAATCCTACTCCATTCCAGACAAAGGACTTCCAATCTCCTCTTGAAAACCTTCAGTGATGGAGCACCCACAACTTCTAAAGGCAAGTCATTCCACTGGTTGATTGCTCTCACAGAAAATGTATCCTTAGGTCTAGATTAGATCTTTCTTTGATAATCTTCCATTTATGCTCTCAGATGCTTTGGAGCATCTCCTCTGGCTTGTCAGAACTCCTCAAATAGTGAAATACTGCCATCCTGTCACCCTCTCTTTGTATACTAGATGTATCTAGTTCCCTCAACCACTGCATGGTTTTCACATAACAGTTTAAAAACCTGTTTCGTGCTGTCAATATTCTTTCTTTGAACTGGCTAACTTTGTGTCTAATTTACAATGTAGTTCAGATGTAAGTTGCTCTCTGTTCTGGCTGGATTACCAAGATGAAAACTGCATTCTAAACTTAGTATTGTTTGCCTTCTGGTGAATCTTCAGTAGAATTGAATCAGCAAGTAACAGCATCCAAAAGGATCATTTAAGCTATCAACCCCAGCCCAGTGGAGAAATTCCTGTTAAAAACATCCCAAACCAATATATATCCAGTTCTTTGTTTGAACATGGCCAGGAGAGGGGAACCCCCTCATCAGGAATTAGCCCCACAGGTGAAGACTGTCTCTGTTAAGTTGTTTCCTAATGTCAATTTGGAATGTGCTTGCTCATTATCTTCTTCTATGTGGTATCACTTGAAGTATTGGAAGCATCTTCACATTTCAACATGAAACCACTTGGATCTCTCTGTTTCTTCTAGAAGAACTTCATTTGTGAGCAGTTAGAGTTTATCAGTGTCTTCATTAAACTGCAGTGCCCATATTCAAGGTTGGAACTGCAAACACAATGTATAACTATTCCTAGGATTGCTAAAAGATTACTTTGGTTAACACAGGGATGAAACCCAGCAGGTTCTGACAGGTTCTGGAGAGCTGGTAGCAGAAATTTTGAGCAGTTCGGAGAACCGGCAAATACCACCTCTAGCTGGCCCCAGAGTGGGGAGGAAATGAAGATGTTGCAGTATCCTTCCCTTGGAGGGGGGTGGGAATGGAGATTTTGCATTATCCTTCCCCTGCCACACCCACCAAGCCATGCCCACAGAACTGGTAGTAAAAAAAAAACTGGATTTCACCACTGGGTTAGCACAATTTGTTTTTTAATAGCTAAATTGCACTGCCAACTCATATTTAATTAATTCAATCCAAGGTACTTTGCACATGTTCTATTGCCAAGTCAGAAATAACAGAACACAAATAACAGAGTTGCAAGGGACCTTGGAGGTCTTCTAGTCCAACCCCTTGTTAAAGCAGGAGACCCTATGCCAGCGATGGTGAACCTTTTTCGGCTCACATGCCACCCAGCCCCGACTTGCACACACAACTGTGCCACTGCGAATGCGCAGAGCTATTGTGCATGCCCCCTCCTGTGGCACGCACGACTGCGTATATGCGCATGCGCAGAATTGTTGAGAGAGCGCCCCACCGAATTCCACATGCAACCGTGCCACTGCGCATGTGCAGAGCAGTTGCATGTGCGCCCCCCCTGCGGCATGACTGTGACCGCGCCATCTGTGCAGGTGCACACTGCACGCTGGCTGTCTCATGCGCAACCACGTGTGCATGCTCATGAGAGAGCCAAACTGCGCAGAGTAGCAGGTAAGTTTGGTGACGGCTCGCATGCCGGGAGGAATGGCTTCGCGTGCCACTTCCGGCACGTGTGCCAGAGGTTTGCCAACACGACCCTATGCCATTTCAGACAAACAGCTAGCCAATCTCTTCTTAAAAACCTGCAGTGATGGAGCATCCACAACTTCTGAAGGCAAGCTGTTCCATTGATTAATATTTCTCACTGTCAACCTTAGTTCTAGGTTGGCTCTCTCTTCGGTTAGTTTCCATCCATGGTTATGCAAGATTCAGATATATCTCTGCATTTGATAAGCCTTATTTTTCTCCAAGTGTTGAAAACTACAGGATCAGGACAGAGTTTTATAGCAAAGCAGGACCAGAAAGGAAATGGGAAGGAAATAGACTTTGCTACACTTGATTGGATCTGTAGTTCATTGAATAGCTAAATTTGTTTTAGGCATCACTTTGCTTAGCTTGATTTGCAGATTAGGAATGATATTCAGTTTGTGATTTAGCATTTTTACTTGCATCCAGTGAATAGCTTACTTACTGCAATCAAATCTTAAAGTCACTAAATCAAAGGTTAATTTGAAAGTTTATCACTTTGGAAACCTGTGGGTAGTTTTGATTTATTACATTTTAACATCACCAAGCTAATATCCCGAATAGTTTAGAAGTTTTATCAATTTGGAACTCCCATGAATGATTTTGCTAACTATGAATCACATATTATTAATGAAGAAAAGGACACATTTAATCTGGCTATGTGGGACTCTTACCTCATAGTTTTAAGTTTACGACATCATCCATTTTGGGACAGAAACAGCAACAGCTTGTGCAAGCTGAATATTGTATCTTTTTTTCTTTTTGTAATTATTTCAAAATATATTGGCAT
>JANHFM010004652.1:269191-283305 GCA_032468115.1 Grayia smithii | reverse complement strand
CTTTTCAATTAAAAAAAAAAAAAGACTGGAACTGCTCTTTCTCGTAAGAAATAAATTATAACTTCTTAAATCCAGACAAGAGTACAAAACATACGCTTGGCTAAACTTCACCAAGAAGTCCACATTTGTGAACTCAACCAGCTTACTCTACAAATCACTTTTACATGAGTCTAACCTTGAAAGCTGTAGAAACTACTGTTCTGGAATACATCTGCTTGCCTAAAAGAAGGAAAATAACAAATGAAGGTGAACTGGGTCAGTCACTGGGACCAGAAGTTTTGACTTCTGAGCTTTCGGACTCATGCTGGAGCCCAACATGAAAATAACTCCCCAGCATTGGTTGCTGGGTCCAAGTCAAGGCTGTGATAGCTTGGAACCATGTTAGCTTTGGAATGATTTGATGCAAGTGGAATGTGCCATCTACAGACCATATAGATCAGAATTGTAAAAAATGTGGCCTCACTTCCTTGTGTATGTACATACGCGCACACCTGTGTTTATTATTTATTATATATTCTATGGTTTGTTCGATTCATATAGATGCCAATCTCATATGTGTAACTCTAAGTCGTTCACAACAATTAAAAACAACATCAAGCTTGGTAAACAAATTCAACTAAAAATAACAAACATATAAAGCCATACTAAAGCCATTACAAAAAACTATAAACTATATTTAAAAATAAAAACCACAGTCACCAGCTTCTCTCCTGAGTTTATGTAAAAAATTCTGAAGGCAAAGTTACAGTCCCTTCTCCTGCAAACACTGCTTATCAAATAATCAAGACAGGCAGGCTTGCCCAAGGAAAATTAAATAATTAAAAAAATAATTAAATAATTAGATTAGTATTTATGAACTATGTTTTAAAATGTTGCTTTATATGCCATTGAATTTGAGCTGGGATGAAAACTATTATTTGTGGGCTGCACCTTCTACTGTCAAATCACAACTACATTAACATTCAAAGCTGCACTAACCTTTCAGCAACATTAAAAATATTTCTACAATATAGAGCAGAAATTGGATTCAGAATAAATTAGGATGTCCTTCTGAAGGCTACACTTCTCTTTGCTATTTCTATAATACTATACTTAAATCTGTCAAGGATGGCTTCGGACAAAGAATGTGAAAAGTGGAAACTGGCTCATTCCATGCAAAATGCTTGGGCAGAACAGTCCCTATACTATTTAAAGAATAGTACTATTTGACAATAAAAAAAATTGTGAATTAGGGCAGAGGCGAGGGTCCTTGGACTCATGGGCCCTTTTATCCCTGGTTCACCTGGGACTGGCCCATATGTTGCTTCAGCTTACTTGCATAAATATAATGAATAAGGTTTCAGTATCCCAAAAGTCAAATCAGATCAGTAGATTCAAATCCTTTGGAGCCTTACCGTTCTCGGTTAAATTTCAGGGAATGAAGAATCGCTGGGCGTTTCTGTCTTAGATTCCACAAATGTAGCATGTCATCTGAACTTGCACTAATCAAAGCACCCTAACGAGAAAGGAACATACTTTGTTTTATTATAATTATGCAGACTTTCCTGGGAAAATGGCAATTTTAAAAAGGTAGTTTGGATGATATGTTGCTGTTCTATATCTGCACTCTGTACCAGCTGTAGCTTCCAAATGCTGTTCAAGGGTAGTCCCACGTAGAATGCATTACAATAGTTCAGTTGTGAGATGACTAGAGATTGAATGATTGAGCACAGGGAATCCTGGTTCAGGAAAGGCTGCAACTGGTGCACAACATGAAGATGTGCAAAGGCTCTCCTAGCCACAACTGCTACCTGTTCCTCAAACAAGAGTCACAAGTCCAGGAGAACCCCCAAGTTGGGGACTGAGTCTTTCTGGGGTAATGCCACCCATCCAGAGTCAAAGATGACAAAGTCCCAGATCCTGGATCCCCACATAACCAAAGCCATTCAGTTTTGATCATGTGACATGGGGATGCTGCAATGGTCATAAGTGTGAAAAATAGTCAGAAGTAACTTTTTTCAGTGCTGTTGTAACTTCGAATGGTTACTAAACAGAGTGTTGTAAAACAAGAACTATTTGTATTGCTTTATAAGTAAGGTGGCGAACATACCTCATATTCCTTCCTCCTCTTTGTATTTTTCCCACAACAACAACTCTGTGAGGATGGAAGGTCTGAGAAAGAGTGATTGGCCAAAAGTCATCCAATCAGCTTTCCTGCTTAAACTGTCAATTTGAAACCTGCTGATCAACCAACCAACCAACCAACCAACCAACCAACCAACCAACCAGATGCTCATCAAAGAATCACTATATTCATTCATTTTGGGGTCTCCAAATGGCCAACTTTGTCTGTATCCTCTTATTTAATTTTCACCATCCATTCACCTAATGAGAGTATTTCCTCTTGATCACATTTTCCCCACAATTTTCTCCAAAACCAATATGTAATTCTTTAATTATCATAGTTCCTTTGAGTATAGCATGTAACTATTAACAGCCTAAAAATTTCTCCTTTCATGTACAACCAGAATAATGGGATTGATTCATACTTTCGGATGTACGTTTAGCCCCTTAGTTCATTGTAAATAGCCTTCACTTTTTGCATATTCAACTCTCCTTAACACAGCTCAGTAACTGCCCACTGCCCAGAGTCCTTCTCTGAGAGAGATAGGCATGTAAGAAGCATGAATTATAAATAAATAATATCAAATCACCTTCAATGCACACTTCCTCTGTCACAGGTAGATATCTTATTATTTATTTCCCCATTTTATGTTAATTAATTCATGCTCTTTAAATTTTCTCCTCTTATATTCCAGGTTACATTTTTTGTAAGTCATGATGATCACAGATAGGCTCATATACGCTGTGCTCTGCTGCCCACCAGAGTTTTGGTCAATCAAAGCTTTGAATGATTTTAATAAGACGAGAAGGAATAGACTAATACATTAGCCCTCATCATATTCATTTACATGCAGCATTCCCTGCTAAAAAACCCCCAAGGATAACACTGATCAGTGGTAGCACATCTTAAGCAGAATGCCACAAGCTCATCTGAAGCCCAGTATTTCTCCCACTAATCTAGTGTCTCTAATTTAGATTCTAGATTGAAAGCCTACTATATCCCACCATCTAGGAGGCATATGTGGTGTACTGATACACATTTAGGATATACTTATTGTGCATTTATTTTGAATTTAAATATTTATTATATTTATAATTTATTTTTTTGTTTATTATTTATGGAATTTATTTGCAGTCCATCTCATATCCGATGACTCTGGGTGACTTACAGCAAAAAAATAAATGACAATGGAATTGTAGAATTTATATGGAAATAAAAGATCTGTAGTACACTTGCCCATTATGAGCTATTCAAATTTTTATCCTATATTTTGACAGCATTAGCTATTATTTATAAACAGTAAAAAGCCAAAGAAACAACTTGTGTGAATAATAGGCAATCTAGATCAAGATTTCATTTTTATTAGTATCTTTCTTATTTTCTGACACAGTGACTCAAACAGTCCAATGTCACTGTAGTACAATTCTTATTAATGAAGCCTTACCTCGTTAATTAAAAATTGAAGCTGCAGAACAGCAGCACCACTTTCATGCTGACAATAGCAATCAACTCCTGGCCTGCCCAATCTGTTAAATACCATAGTCAAGGATCAGATTGCTTAGGTTGATTGCTGAAATAAGAGAAATACAGAATTAAAGCAGAATTAATCTTTGCTTTTACTAATTAAAAGCAGACTGTGAAAAGGTTTAGAGATTTCTAGAGTTTAATTTCATTTTAAGATTATGAGTCCTAAGGATTCATACAGAGCAATTTATTCACCCTACCCCAATATTAGTAATAGTATTCCATTGAACAAGTATGTAGAGATTCTCAGTCATCCAGGTCATGGTTGTCCCAAAGGTGTTTTGGGGACAACCATGACCTGGATGACTGAAAATCTCTACAGAAATTTAGCTATACAATTTGGGATGAACAACCTTTGAATGGTGTGGGAGTAAGAATAGATTTCCAGAGGAAAAATTGCGGACTACAGGAATCAGGAGCACTACTGGACTACTAACCAGGAGGACACAGATAAACTTACAAGTGCTTCAAGGACCCTCTAAAATGATACCAAATTTACCTTGTTGTCTGCAAGGAATATAAATCCTTCCATTCCCCACTATCTTGTCAGAGCTGAAGAAGCTTCTTGAATGAGAGGCAAAATGTTTTTTTTAAAAAACCTAAGAAAGTCCAGTTGCCTCCCAAAAAAGCACCTTTGGGAAATTGAACAAGTAATATCCTATACAGTAGTTCTTAGAGCCACTGAGCATCCTTGATTCTTATTAAGCTGACTTTTCTGGAATACATTATTGCCCAGTGTTGGTATTGGTATTTTTAAGTGTTTTGTATATCTCACATGTTGACAACTAATTCAGAAGTTAGCCAAAAGGACTGGAACCCAGAAAATCCAATTTCAGTTGGCACTTTCTAACTTGAATGAGAATAGTCTTTGGGAAGAATTATGGATGAAGATGCTCTCTATATAATTGAAATAACCCTCTAAATCAAATAATCCAATGTCTGAATATTGATAGTATCACTCTGTTCCAAAGCAGGAAATCTGACAAATACTAGAATGGATACAATTGTTTATATGGATTATTTCCTGCTACTGTGTAAAGCATGATAAAATAATCTCCTACTACTCATTCAAAATGCTTATTTCTTCCCAATTATTTGATAAGTAATTATGGTCTTTTCCGGATACCATCTGCAGTTCTTGAATGCAGACTTCATCCTTCAGAGATTCCACAATGACTGAGACAAAACTAGTTGCAAAAGAAGATCAAGCTATCTAGCCAAATTTATAATTATGAAACAAAGTGAGGTCCCAGAATCAACACTGGCACATAGAACCAGAAACAAACTTTGGTTTATACTGTCACAAAAAACAATAGCAATAGTTTAAAAATTATTCTGAATTTATCTGAATAAAGATGAAATGAAACAAACTGATAAAACTGTAAAATGTAGTTGAAACTATCATACTGCATAACTGCAAAGGATACATTCGTATTGCACCTGTTCTTGTTCCAACAGCCAGAATCTTTTGAACTGGGTCAAAAGCTAAGACAGTGGGCAGATATGGAAATCCATGACGAACTGTCTGCAATAGAAAATATAAATCTTAGTTGGGAAGAATAATTGTACCTCCTAGATATGTTTTCTATACTTCCTTAATTTCCTTAATTTAATTCCTAAAGCAAATAAAAAGCTGAGGGGTCACTCAGTGATAAAAAAATCAATTAACTAATCATATAGGTTTTAATGCATTGACCAGATAAATTGTATGCATGGACATACATATTGCAAACTTTGACATAAGACTAAATTTAAATTTTATTTTGAAGCATGACGCCATTTCTTTTAAAATTCCACTCATTTTGCCCTAGTGGAGCATCTCATCTTATTTTAGTAAGATGTCCCACTCTTGCTCAATAGTCCAAAAACCATATATTCAGGCCTAGTGTTGCTCCTCAGAGAGTACAATAATCATAGTTCTTTATATCCCAAGGTTATTCAATCAGTTCCTGGTAGTCCAGGAAGCTTTCCAAATATCTATAAGTTTAGTTGTATATCTTAACATTTCAGAGTTGCTTTACTTAAGCATCTTTCTTTTTCTCACAGTTGAACCTCCAGTAATCATAAAAATAGATAAATATAGAACAGTAGGATCACTGCAGTCCTCCAGATAAATGTTGTTTATTTCTCTTATCAGAAATTTCCCCAGACTTGTAGGAGTATAGTATATTTTCCATTCATCAGTAGGAGGCACCCTCAGTTTAGGTTTCAGTGTTGTCTCAAATCTGACAAGTATTTAATTCAATTTTAATTCGATTTCTGGAAGCAAAGTCAGTTATTTAAGTAGATAGTTTGAACATTTTAAAATGCCTTTCCAAAACAGCGTTTACCCAGTTTAAAGTCCAATTTTCTATGTTTTAAAGGTTTTTTACTTTTCTCCCCTTAGTTCCTTTCTTTCGGGTCTTTCGGTAATTTTTGTCACTTTAACAGATTTATTTATTTATTTATTTATTTATTTATTTATTTATTTATTTATTTATTTATAAAACTTATATGCCACACTTCTCCCGAAGGACTCGGGGAGGCTCACACAATGTAAAACAACAATAACAGATTATTAATTAAAAATTAAAATAGCAAATTTAAAATCAATTAAGATAATTAAAATATTTAAAAACCCCATCAAGTCAGCCAATTTGTTGGAATAGCCAAGTCTTCAGGTCATGACGGAAGGATCGGAGGTCAGGGGCCATCCGGAGTTCAGTGGGCAACCCATTCCAGAGGGTTGGTACACCCACCGAGAATGCCCTCGCTCTGGGAGCCGCCAACCGACATTGTCTAGCCGACGGGATCCTGAGGAGGGCAGCCCTATGTGAGCGCAAGGGGTGGTGGGAGGAAGGCAGAAGGTGGTCCTGCAAGTACCCTGGGCCGATGCCCTGTAGGGTTTTATAGGTGAGTACCTATAGAACAGATAATTGAAAGAGTCTCTTTTCCTGGATTTTTTTTTTCCTTTTAGGGTTAGATTCTAGGTAAAAAAGAAATCATCTCACCCAGTTCCAATCACTGTTCATCTAAACCGCTCCTGCACTTTCTTTGTTGCCTTGGCTGTCCCAGCTTCATGGCAGCCATGATGTTTGACTCTTCTCCTCATTGTGGATGAGAGGGAAGAAAGCCCTGGGTCAAGTGGGAGAGTTGCGACTCTCCGTGATCTGCAGGGCGCCTCTCTTTTCTTCACCACCCCTACAGGGTGGCTTTAGCTCCTTTTGGAGCCCTCCAACGGGAAAAACTGCAGGAGCGCAGAGAGCCACTCCTCACGTCCAATCTCGCCACGATGTCATCCAGAAATTGATAATTACAGAATTTCTGAGGTTCACTGTACTATACTTGCTCACCAATTAATTATGAAAAAAGAAACAAAAGAAAAGAAAAAGAAAAGACTCTGCTCTGTTACTCATGCCCTCATTATTTCCAGAGTAGACTACTGTCATCTACTCTAGGCAGAGCTGCCCATGAAGAGCATCCACAAATTTCAGCTGGTGCAAAATGCAGTGACATGGGAAATTGTGTGCACACATTACCTCTGCTGTGCAAGCTGTATTGGTGGCCAGTTAGTTTGCAGGTCCGATTGAAGGTGCTGTTTTTGACCTTTAAAGCCCTTCATGGCATGGGGCCAGGATATCTGAGGGACCTGATTACATCTGCTCATTCCATTAGGTCTGATGGAAGAGGTATGTTTTGGGTTCCACTTACAAAGAATTTCATCTGGTTTTAACACCTCCTTTCTTCACTATCTTGTGGTTAATAATATTATTGATGTCGTTTAATTGTAGTTGTAGTTTAATTATTTTTATTGTAAGCCACTTTACTATGATATAGATGGTTATATAAGTGTGATTAAATAAATAAATAAATCCAATATTTCAGACAGACTACAAGATTTGCTTCAAATGAGCAGATATCTTTGCAGAAATTGCAGAGAGTTTAAAATATGACAGCAGGTATCCAGAAGATTTTAACAACAAAATTATTACTTCATGACAGATTTATGAATGGAAGCTAAAATTAAATACCCAATATCATAACTTGTACAGAGACATAAAGATCAGACTTGCTTGGCACATACAGAATCAGAATCTGAGAGCAAATTCCTGGTGATGTGTGTTTCTTATTTCTACAGAAAGAGAAATCTTCTTGAAGTTAGGTAATTTCTCGGGCTTCTCTAACATTTTAGAGATTCCCAACATTAATCAAAGGCTACTGTGGAGGTGGATGATAGATACACCATTTTTTCCCTATCCTTCTTTCTCCATATACTGTACTTCTGTTTCTCTTTTAACAAAGAAACCACCAGAGGGGTAATCTGAGCAAATACATGGCAAAGAGCCATCTCCCATTTACAGAAATGTGGACTGTGAGTCAAGAAGGGCCATGGCTGGGTATTGTACATACTACGTAGCCTTTCCTTCAATGTATTTTTAAACCTTGCATGTGCAAAGCTGAGCAAACCAGCCATCCAGACTTCCGGACTGTATCAACAGAACAGCCTTATGGCCTCTGATGAAAAAACGAATTTATCATAGAACAATAAAATTCTTTGTGGCATTTACTGAAAATGTCCAACAAATCAATCCCTCCTGAAACTGTTTTCTTTAAAAGACTTTCTCCCTCTCCCACTCCTTAATTCAATTGACATGTTCTGTAAGCTCATATTTTTGAGATTTTAAAAATAATTTTAATGTATAAGCATTTCCTTTTTCTGTAAGCATTTCATAATAAAACATGGAATTATTCTATGAAGTGCTTCATATCTTTCTGTATCAGAAAATATAAAATTAATTTGCAATAAGTAAATAACATCTGAATTTAGCTTTTTTTTAAAAAAACACACACACACCATTTATAATTAACAGGGACAGGGAAAAAAATTGGCATAAGAAGCCATAGGAATGGAATAAAGTATTTTAAAGTACAAATGTTAAGGAAATCAATTCCACAGGTAGGCTGAAACTACTTTTATTGACAATAATACCAGACTCTTGTAAGGCTGACTGTGCATATTTCTTCCTTATAGTTCAGTGAATTAGAGAGCTGTCTACTTGAGCTGCATCCAAAAATGTTTGAGCCCCTTTTTCCAAGATTATGATTCCTACATGTCTGTCAAGGTCCTTTTCGTTATGCTTTATTACCAGATATGAATTCTATCTTCAGCTCAGATGTTAGAGGACAGGAAAGGATAGAGTGATTGCTGGCAAAGGTTCCTTGTGATTTTCCCCCTAACTTTCTCAGGAGAGTGATTGAAAATAATATACTGCCTTTTTTCTTCCATCGTCTGTCAGAACCCAAAGTGCTAGATGAGGGCATTTGATATGGTAACTGATGACAAGCTGTGTGCAGTGTCCTTAGATATCCCTCAAATCAAACTGGATTTCATTTTTTTTAATGTTAGCATTTGGGGGATTTTTAGTTTTTTCCCCAAAGCATGCCTATTAAAAACCTCAATCCTCCATACAGAATGACAATCATTTCACATATACTCCTCCCCCCCCCATTCTTGAAAGAGATTTAAAGGAACAAAGCAACGCTTGTAAGCCTTTCTAAGACTTTAAGCTCAATGCTCTAAAAAGTGGGGGTGGGTGGGGAAGCCAATCTACTGTAGCAAAAAGAGAAAGTGCAGTTTTCAGGATCAAAAAGGTTGGTTAGTTCTGTTGGTGTACAATGGGAAAAAGAGGACACATTATGAGCAATGGAAACTAAGGAAGATTTCTTTTAAGTTTTCAGTGGGAAATAAAACCTGCAGGAGCCATTCTTAAATCAAGATACTTGTTATAATGTGGCACAATAGTTCTTCTACCCCTTCCATTTGTTATTTTGGATTATTCTTTTCAATTGATGTATAAAATGTTTCATTTATGTTCTCAGTTACAACTGTTTTTTTATATATCACAAGTTCTATTCAGTATTGCTAAACTGGACATTGGAATAATCAGCACTGCTAATTCTGCTTCTTGCATAGTCCCTTTTGAACAGTTTCTGCATTCAGCATGAAGCTCTGTAGGAAGGAAGGCTTTGCAGAGAATTGTATATGTAGACAAAATTCATGATCCTGTGAATTTTAATTATATCATCTTAAACCCAAAGTGAGAATGTCTATTCCCCTCTAGTTCTCATACAACTCTCTATCAATTCTAGACTCTTATCTGATCCAGCAATTTTAGCTATACAAGTAGACAGGTATTCTTTCATTTCTTCTTAGACAAATATTGGTTTATTGGAAGACATTATTACACTACTTCTAAAGAATTGTACATTGAATCCTTCAGAGACAGTCACAAACATGTGGCCTATGAAGGTCCTGTATGAGTCAGCTTCCTCACAAGCAAAAACAATGCAATGGGCCATGAGTTTTTTAATTCTATTTAGACAACAAAAACCCTTCCATTGCATCCTGAAATCCAACTGCATCCAATACCCTTTTGGGGTCCATCCTAAAGGAGGGATTTCTCTAGAACGTAGCCAGAAATCCAATTAACCATATAATAGTCCATCTAAGGCAACTGGAGGACTGGAGACATCCCCACCTGTGAAACATTTCAATATGCTTAATCAAATTGAGCATATTGTATCATGTTTCAGGTTTGTTACCAACTAGAATAAACCCAAAATTGTTTTTATTGTGATTTTATTATACAAATATATAACTGGGCATGGGTGTGAGAAAAATAAAATGCAGCCAATATTTAAGATAATGTAAATTGGTAAATTACAATTTACTTATAGCTTTCCACTTTTTTGAATGTTGATGCTTAGAGAAAGCATTCAGCTCTTACCTTGCTTAACCGAAAGTAGTCTGCAGTCAGCCTTTCCTGAATTTCATCCCTGGGTGTCCCTGCAGCCTCTCCAGAGTTCCCAGAGTTCCTTCCAGGCCCACTGCCACTGCTACTATTGCTGCAATTTCCACTAGGAGATGAAGTTAAGCCATCCAAAACTTTGTGAAAACTAAATTTCTTCATTTTGTAGAAAAAGTCTCAAGATTAATTTCACTTATGAGAACTTGGGTTTGATAATTTTACATTCAGCAAAGACTGTTTCCTTTCACAAAGAATCTCTCAAATGTTCCAATGATACAGCAGTATGGCATTTTCTGCTAACTCAAATGAAATACATAACATTTTGTTTTAAAAAGAAGGCATGTTAAGAAGGGATATTCTAAAATGAATTAGGGGAAGAAAAAACTGAAGACTAGGCAATTAAAAGCAATTAATTATGGCTCCTTCTTAAAGAATTAAGATTTATAAAACTAGTAATCCAGATTTAAGTAGAACATACTTTCTTGCTGGAAATATATATTTATTTTTAAGTAATTGAGTCCTGCAAGCCTATGTCTTTGGTTAATTACTTTATTATAATCTTAAATATGATTCTTCTGAAGAATTGGTTGCTACTGTCCATTTGCTTGCTTTTTAAAATACCCGCTTCTACCCTAGATAGTCCATATTTTGGAATATTTGTAGAATCTTCTTTATCTTTCTTGATAACCTTTATATTTAGAGTCTTTAGAGTGAGTATTTAACTATTCTTCAGTATTCAGTTAACCTCCATCTTTATAAATAAATGACATTCTCTTGCAATCTGAGGTATTTTCCCCTGCTTCAAAACTACACTCTTCCCTCACAATGCCAGCCTCCCACTCTGATTGCAATGTTGCTATACTGTTCAGCTCCAGAAGAAAACCAGAGTTTATTAATTGTGATGTACCCACTCATATTCTAATTAAATCAAAACAAAACCAAATAAGGATTCTTTTGTTAGCAAATAAGTTGTGGATACACAGCTACCTTCGTTGCAAAGAGACCTAAAAAAGTAGGGTTCCCAATTAGGCTTTGATGAAATCAGCTATGGGGTTGACCCATAACATCCAAACCAATGAAAAGTGGAGGAACACGAATTACGCCTGGACATAAATTGCGTCCCAGCAGGCTGGTCACAACTAGTAAACATAAAAGTGGGTGTAGGATCACAACTTCATGAATTGCGGGCACGCATCGCCCGCAAATTGAGGGAGGACTGCGCAATCCTCCGGTCGCTTAGCTGAATGGTGCCGCAGTTCCCCGACCGATCTGTCCAAGCCGCTCTCCAAGGTCCTGAAACCACAGGCGAAGGCGAAGGCGGCAGTGACTCCTCCTCCAGACTCACCGGCTCGCGCGCCAAAACTAGGGTGGATTGTTTCGCTGAGGGAAAGGCTGCTGAACGACGAGAAGCTCCCTATTAGATAACCCGCTTGCAATTTTGAAAAGGAACGGAGTTGAAAGAAACCAGAACGAAGCAAAAGAATCGTGGAAAGAAACAACTTCTCAACTCAGAAGATGTTGCGATAGACCGAAGAGATCTGAGATTAGAGGAAAGATAAAACATAACTCAAGGAATCCGAATTCGATTCCGCTTAAATAGAAGTCTCCGAAGGCTGGCCAGTAAGGAATGGCAAAAGGAGCAAAATGCTGCAGCTTGAGTCCGGAACCTTCTTGCCGCTTCCTTCTCCACAGCGCTGGAAAAAAATGGCTGAAAGAGGAAACGCCGGCGATTATCGGAGAGAGGGGAGTAAGTGGGAACAGCTAGAGCGCGTGCGTGCGCAACCGTATAGCCTCATCGGGTGGTACCTGCTGCCATGTCATTGTCCTTTTTGATTGACCAGAGGTGAGCTAGAGGGGGCGCTGCTGTCTTCTACCCTGCTTAGCTTCTCTGATTCCATTCTAAAGGCGGGGCTGAGAAAAACATTGAACCACTTAAAGGATCCGATGCTCTAACACTCAAGACTGCAGTTTGGAGTCGTGAAGTACTTCAGAGATAATAACATTCATCGAACTCTGAAATTTATCGAAAGCATCTATTGATAAGTTCCATGGGGAATGGGACCAAAACCCAGAGAAGTTTCTTCTGAAACCTCTGAAATTGCGGGGGGAGAAAGCCAACAGGGACTGAACCCAGCTGCCGAGAGACTGCCTTTTAAAATAGCATTGATTTATTGTTAAATTAGCACTATCAAGAGATTATAGCAAAACTAAAATTTAGTCTGTAACTTTAATAGTTACGTTAATACTCTTGTAACTAAAAACATAGCAAGTAGTAGCGCTGTTCACAACAAACTACCGACACATCCACAGAGCACATGCCATTCTTAAAAGGATACCTTCTGTCTGATGCAAGAAGTAATGGTATTTAAATATTCATGATAGCAATGCTTTAAAAATGTTACCTCCAGTTCAAAAAAGATCCTGCATTATGTTCCAGTTATTTTGGCAATGGTAGTATAATTGTTTATATTGTACTTTGTCATCCCCCTGCTTTCTTTGGAACGGTAATGTGTTTATTAAATTTATTGTTCTCGGTGAATCTTAAAGAGTTATAAAATCACCATAATCTCAAATACAGAATGGAAGATGAACCTGGATGAAAACTGATTGGGTAAAATTTCAAGTGTCTCAAATGCAACAGAATCTGCAAATAAATAAATAATTCTCAGGTTGTTTACAATTTTGGTGTATATTTTTATCTACACTTAAATAATGTTCATTTGAAGCAGGTCTCAATAAAAAAGTTAACTTGATTCCTGCTGAAAGAAATGTTGAATTCCACATTTTGAAATGTTGAATACTCCAATAAGAAGTCTTTTGTAAAGATTATGGACAGAAAATCATGAAGAAGAAAAAAGGAAATAACAGATATTTGGCAAATAGGAACTAGTGCTAAGGATGTAAGGAAGCCACTAAAAGATGAAGGTTACGGAGGATGAGGAAACCAATAGATAGAAAGAAATAAGTGGAGAGGTTATTTGCCAATTCCTTTGCTTCATCATGCAGCACACTAGCCAATAAAGGTGTGTATAATATTCACAGGCTGGGATCACTATATTGCATCGTATGATACACTGTGGCTCACATGTCATAATAACTAGGCTCTCATACTGCATGGCCAATATGCAGTTTGTTTGGCTTGAGCTTTATACATATGTACATTCTGACTCTGAGTATGAATATAATAAAAAAACCAGGCAAAATATTTAATTACGAATAATTAAGGTAGCAAAAGTAATCATACTGAAAATAATAGCAATTTGTCTATATATTATCACAAGTATTTGTTCTTTCTCATCTTTTTCCTCCATGACAATATTTTTGTGTGAAGATATTAATCAGCGATGTTTGTGAGAAGATATAATACAGCTTGAGTGTAAATACTGTATGTTTAAAAGTGATTTTTTTTCTAGTTCTAGCTACAATAATTTTGTGGCCAGCGCTCTCAAGTCTTTCCTTGCTCTCCTGCCCCAAACAATAAGTGTATAAATTTGTGCTGTTTTAACTACATATGGATAATCTAATGTTGTAGTATACTCTGAAACAAAATGTTCACTTATTTTTGACTGGGACTCTTAGGCAGCCTCAAATTTATCGGACTTACATGATTAATAGCCAGCAATGTAACCTTGTTGCTGGTATCCTAATGCTCATTTGTTCCCTATGACTATCATTAAGTGTTGTACCCTATGACTCAT